>CM021246.1:16523482-16788482 GCA_010577795.1 Isatis tinctoria
CATTTCCTAGAATTTCCTCGGAAATTTCCGAGGAAATTCTGAGGAAATTTGTTTTTTATGTATTGTCCTCGAAATTTCCTAGGAATTTTCCGAGGAAATTCCTAGGAAACATGGTTTGGGGTTTCAAATTCGGATTTTTTTTCGGAATTTCATCTTTAATACAATTGCAATTCATACCATTGAGGATACTTGAATAGATGATCATAACCATGAAATAACAAAATTTCAAAAATAATAGTAAGTATTTCCTTTAACGTTTGTTAAAGTGTAGAAGTGTTTATCTTATGTTGTGTGATTTTTGTTCGAGCAAGCGTAAAAGTGTTTGTTATTGTGTAAAACATTAAGGTTTGACTTCATAATCTAGTTAGGACACTCAATGAAGGTTATTATGTGTTATTCGATCCGCAAAACGTCGTTCCTCGTTATAAAACCCCATTTCCTAGGAATTTCCTTTCTCGAAATTCCGAGGAAATTCCAAAAAAAATCAGGTTCCTCGGAATTTCCTAGGAATTTTCCGAGGAAATTCCGAGGAAACATGGTTTGGGGTTTCAAATTCCGATATTTTTTCGGATTTCATTTTTAATACAAATGCAATTCATACCATTGAGGATACTTTGTATAGATGATCATAAACCATGAAATAACAAAATTTCAAAAATAATAGTAAGTATTTCCTTAACGTTTGTTAAAGTGTAGAAGTGTTTATCTTATGTGTGTGATTTTGGTTCGAGCAATCGTAAAAGTGTTTGTTATTGTGTAAAACACTAAGGTTTGACTTCATAATCTAGTTAGGACACTCAATGAAGGTTATATATGTGTTATTCGATCCGCAAAACGTCGTTCTCGGTTATAAAACCCCATTTCCTAAATTTCCTCGGAATTTTCCAAAAAATCAGGTTTTCCTCGGAAATTTCCGAGGAATATGTTTTTTATGTATTGTCCTTAGAATTTCCTAGGAATTTTCCGAGGAAATTCCGAGGAAACATGGTTTGGGGTTTCAAATTCCGATTATTTTTTCGGAATTTCATTTTTAATACAAATGCAATTCATACCATTGAGGATACTTTGTATAGATGATCATAAACCATGAAATAACAAAATTTCAAAAATAATTTAAGTATTTCCTTTAACGTTTGTTAAAGTGTAGAAGTGTTTATCTTATGTTGTGTGATTTTGGTTCGAGCAATCGTAAAAGTGTTTGTTATTGTGTAAAACACTAAGGTTTGACTTCATAATCTAGTTAGGACACTCAATGAAGGTTATATATGTGTTATTCGATCCGCAAAACGTCGTTCTCGGTTATAAAACCCCATTCCTAGGAATTTCCTCGGAAATTTCCAAAAAAAATCAGTTCCTTTCCGATTCCTCGGAATTTCCGAGGAAATATTTTTTTTTATGTATTGTCCTTAGAATTTCCTAGGAATTTTCCGAGGAAATTCCGAGAAACATGGTTTGGGGTTTCAAATTCCGATTATTTTTTTCGGAATTTCATTTTTAATACAATGCAATTCATACCATTGAGGATACTTTGTATAGATGATCATAAACCATGAAATAACAAAATTTCAAAAATAATAGTAAGTATTTCCTTTAACGTTTGTTAAGTGTAGAAGTATTTATCTTATGTTGTGTGTTTTTTGTTCGAGCAATCGTAAAAGTGTTTGTTATTGTGTAAAACACTAAGGTTTGACTTCATAATCTAGTTAGGACACTCAATGAAGGTTATATATGTGTTATTCGATCCGCAAAACGTCGTTCTCGGTTATAAAACCCCATTTCCTAGGAATTTCCTCGGAAATTCCTATGAAATTCCAAAAAACATCAGGTTCCTAGGAATTTCCTCGGAAATTTCCGAGGAAATTCTGAGGAAATATGTTTTTTATGTATTGTCCTCGAAATTTCCTAGGAATTTTCCGAGGAAATTCCTAGGAAACATGGTTTGGGGTTTCAAATTCAGATTTTTTTTCGGAATTTCATCTTTAATACAATTGCAATTCATACCATTGAGGATACTTTGTATAGATGATCATAAACCATGAAATAACAAAATTTCAAAAATAATAGTAAGTATTTCCTTAACGTTTGTTAAAGTGTAGAAGTGTTTATCTTATGTTGTGTGATTTTTGTTCGAGCAAGCGTAAAAGTGTTTGTTATTGTGTAAAACATTAAGGTTTGACTTCATAATCTAGTTAGGACACTCAATGAAGGTTATATATGTGTTATTCGATCCGCAAAACGTCGTTCTCGGTTATAAAACCCCATTTCCTAGGAATTTCCTCGGAAATTTCTGAGGAAATTCCGAGGAAATATGTTTTTTATGTATTGTCCTCGGAATTTCCTAGGAATTATTGAACTCGCCCAACGGCTGCCCCACCGGTCTCTAACGGGTACAAACTTCCTCGGTATCTTAGAAATATCGTCTTTTTTTCCCACATACCCTGTTTCCTCGGAATTTCTCGGAAAATTCCGACGGAAAATGACTTCCTCGGAAAATTCCTAGGAAATGCCGAGGAACTCACGTTTCTCGGAGTTTCTTCGGTTTCGTCAGAAAATTCCGAGGAACTCATTTTCCCTCGGAAAATCCGTCAGAATATCAATGTTTTCTGTAGTGTGATAATTATCTGTTATATATATTTTTCTTATCATCGATTTAACATTAATAGTTTCTCATACCTAGTTTATTTTGTCTTTTCTTATTTTTGTTTGGTTGTTGTGTCATTTACTTTCTTTATATAATATTACTTTTTCACATTGTATATGTGGAATAATTTTCATCTACAATTGTTTTTTCATTTTCGTATAACTCTCATTCTTTTTTTAGTAAGCAGATAATATTTTCGTCTTCCTGTGATCTATTGCATTGCATCATTTCATTAATTTCTTGATAGTTATTTTGTAAATAATTTAGAATAACATGCTATCTTAATCATACTTTTTTCTTACCTAATAATAAAAATTATCAACCCAATAATTAAACCATAAAATCTTAAATCGTTAGCTAAATAAATTATTAGATACAATCTTATTAATTCAAGATATTTATCTATTTAAATTTTTTGAGAAAATAAAATATTAAACCGATATAAATACTTATATTCATTATTTATTCATTTTATTTATCAAATAAAAAAATATATTATTTTTTCATTTTTATTGATATTAAGAAAATAATTAAATAAAATAAGTGTAACAGTTTAAAATAGTCAAAATATTTATTTTAAAAAATTTGTTAAGAAAAAAAGTTAATATTTTTGGATAATAAAATACTTGAATTTTGTGAGTAAGCCCATTTTAGTTTCAATAGTTAACTAGGTTCTAACCCGCGCTCAGCGCGGGATGATTTATAGCATATTTATATAAAAAATATATAACTAAAAAAAATGTTATAATTTTATAATATTATAATTAATAAGTGTAGAGTAACAGTTAATTTAATAAAATCGGAAGAGAATATGTGATAGAATGTACTTATAGATGAAATTTCCGAGGAAATTCGGAGGAAATATGTTTTTTATGTATTGTCCTCGAAATTTCCTAGGAATTTTCCTAGGAAACATGGTTTGGGGTTTCAAATTCGGATTTTTTTTCGGAATTTCATCTTTAATACAATTGCAATTCATACCATTGAGGATACTTTGTATAGATGATCATAAACCATGAAATAACAAAATTTCAAAAATAATAGTAAGTATTTCCTTTAACGTTTGTTAAAGTGTAGAAGTGTTTATCTTATGTTGTGTGATTTCTGTTCGAGCAATCGTAAAAGTGTTTGTTATTGTGTAAAACACTAAGGTTTGACTTCATAATCTAGTTAGGACACTCAATGAAGGTTATATATGTGTTATTCGATCCGCAAAACGTCGTTCTCGGTTATAAAACCCCATTTCCTAGGAATTTCCTCGGAAATTTCCGAGGAAATTCCTATGAAATTCCAAAAAACATCAGGTTCCTAGGAATTTCCTCGGAAATTTCCGAGGAAATTCTGAGGAAATATGTTTTTTATGTATTGTCCTCGGAATTTCCTTGGAATTTTCCGAGGAAATTCCTAGGAAACATGGTTTGGGGTTTCAAATTCGGATTTTTTTTCGGAATTTCATCTTTAATACAATTGCAATTCATACCATTGAGGATACTTTGTATAGATGATCATAAACCATGAAATAACAAAATTTCAAAAATAATAGTAAGTATTTCCTTTAACGTTTGTTAAAGTGTAGAAGTGTTTATCTTATGTTGTGTGATTTCTGTTCGAGCAATCGTAAAAGTGTTTGTTATTGTGTAAAACACTAAGGTTTGACTTCATAATCTAGTTAGGACACTCAATGAAGGTTATATATGTGTTATTCGATCCGCAAAACGTCGTTCTCGGTTATAAAACCCCATTTCCTAGGAATTTCCTCGGAAATTTCCGAGGAAATTCCTATGAAATTCCAAAAAACATCAGGTTCCTAGGAATTTCCTCGGAAATTTCCGAGGAAATTCTGAGGAAATATGTTTTTTATGTATTGTCCTCGGAATTTCCTTGGAATTTTCCGAGGAAATTCCTAGGAAACATGGTTTGGGGTTTCAAATTCGGATTTTTTTTTCGGAATTTCATCTTTAATACAATTGCAATTCATACCATTGAGGATACTTTGTATAGATGATCATAAACCATGAAATAACAAAATTTCAAAAATAATAGTAAGTATTTCCTTTAACGTTTGTTAAAGTGTAGAAGTGTTTATCTTATGTTGTGTGATTTTTGTTCGAGCAATCGTAAAAGTGTTTGGTATTGTGTAAAACACTAAGGTTTGACTTCATAATCTAGTTAGGACACTCAATGAAGGTTATATATGTGTTATTCGATCCGCAAAACGTCGTTCTCGGTTATAAAACCCCATTTCCTAGGAATTTCCTCGGAAATTTCCGAGGAAATTCCTATGAAATTCCAAAAAACATCAGGTTCCTAGGAATTTCCTCGGAAATTTCCGAGGAAATTCTGAGGAAATATGTTTTTTATGTATTGTCCTCGAAATTTCCTAGGAATTTTCCGAGGAAATTCCTAGGAAACATGGTTTGGGGTTTCAAATTCGGATTTTTTTTCGGAATTTCATCTTTAATACAATTGCAATTCATACCATTGAGGATACTTTGTATAGATGATCATAAACCATGAAATAACAAAATTTCAAAAATAATAGTAAGTATTTCCTTTAACGTTTGTTAAAGTGTAGAAGTGTTTATCTTATGTTGTGTGATTTTTGTTCGAGCAAGCGTAAAAGTGTTTGTTATTGTGTAAAACATTAAGGTTTGACTTCATAATCTAGTTAGGACACTCAATGAAGGTTATATATGTGTTATTCGATCCGCAAAACGTCGTTCTCGGTTATAAAACCCCATTTCCTAGGAATTTCCTCGGAAATTTCCGAGGAAATTCCTATGAAATTCCAAAAAACATCAGGTTCCTAGGAATTTCTATATGTTTTTTATGTATTGTCCTCAGAATTTCCTAGGAATTTTCCGAGGAAATTCCGAGGAAACATGGTTTGGGGTTTCAAATTCCGATTATTTTTTTCGGAATTTCATTTTTAATACAAATGCAATTCATACCATTGAGGATACTTTGTGTAGATGATCATAAACCATGAAATAACAAAATTTCAAAAATAATAGTAAGTATTTCCTTTAACGTTTGTTAAAGTGTAGAAGTGTTTATCTTATGTTGTGTGATTTTTGTTCGAGCAATCGTAAAAGTGTTTGGTATTGTGTAAAACACTAAGGTTTGACTTCATAATCTAGTTAGGACACTCAATGAGGGTTATATATGTGTTATTCGATCCGCAAAACGTCGTACTCGGTTATAAAACCCCATTTCCTAGGAATTTCCTCGGAAATTTCCGAGGAAATTCTGAGGAAATTTGTTTTTTATGTATTGTCCTCGAAATTTCCTAGGAATTTTCCGAGGAAATTCCTAGGAAACATGGTTTGGGGTTTCAAATTCGGATTTTTTTTCGGAATTTCATCTTTAATACAATTGCAATTCATACCATTGAGGATACTTTGAATAGATGATCATAAACCATGAAATAACAAAATTTCAAAAATAATAGTAAGTATTTCCTTTAACGTTTGTTAAAGTGTAGAAGTGTTTATCTTATGTTGTGTGATTTTTGTTCGAGCAAGCGTAAAAGTGTTTGTTATTGTGTAAAACATTAAGGTTTGACTTCATAATCTAGTTAGGACACTCAATGAAGGTTATTTATGTGTTATTCGATCCGCAAAACGTCGTCCTCGGTTATAAAACCCCATTTCCTAGGAATTTCCTCGGAAATTCCGAGGAAATTCCAAAAAAAATCAGGTTCCTCGGAATTTCCTAGGAATTTTCCGAGGAAATTCCGAGGAAACATGGTTTGGGGTTTCAAATTCCGATTATTTTTTTCGGAATTTCATTTTTAATACAAATGCAATTCATACCATTGAGGATACTTTGTATAGATGATCATAAACCATGAAATAACAAAATTTCAAAAATAATATTAAGTATTTCCTTTAACGTTTGTTAAAGTGTAGAAGTGTTTATCTTATGTTGTGTGATTTTTGTTCGAGCAATCGTAAAAGTGTTTGTTATTGTGTAAAACACTAAGGTTTGACTTCATAATCTAGTTAGGACACTCAATGAAGGTTATATATGTGTTATTCGATCCGCAAAACGTCGTTCTCGGTTATAAAACCCCATTTCCTAGGAATTTCCTCGGAAATTTCCGAGGAAATTCCTATGAAATTCCAAAAAACATCAGGTTCCTAGGAATTTCCTCGGAAATTTCCGAGGAAATTCTGAGGAAATATGTTTTTTATGTATTGTCCTCGAAATTTCCTAGGAATTTTCCGAGGAAATTCCTAGGAAACATGGTTTGGGGTTTCAAATTCGGATTTTTTTTCGGAATTTCATCTTTAATACAATTGCAATTCATACCATTGAGGATACTTTGTATAGATGATCATAAACCATGAAATAACAAAATTTCAAAAATAATAGTAAGTATTTCCTTTAACGTTTGTTAAAGTGTAGAAGTGTTTATCTTATGTTGTGTGATTTTTGTTCGAGCAAGCGTAAAAGTGTTTGTTATTGTGTAAAACATTAAGGTTTGACTTCATAATCTAGTTAGGACACTCAATGAAGGTTATTTATGTGTTATTCGATCCGCAAAACGTCGTCCTCGGTTATAAAACCCCATTTCCTAGGAATTTCCTCGGAAATTCCGAGGAAATTCCAAAAAAAATCAGGTTCCTCGGAATTTCCTAGGAATTTTCCGAGGAAATTCCGAGGAAACATGGTTTGGGGTTTCAAATTCCGATTATTTTTTCGGAATTTCATTTTTAATACAAATGCAATTCATACCATTGAGGATACTTTGTATAGATGATCATAAACCATGAAATAACAAAATTTCAAAAATAATATTAAGTATTTCCTTTAACGTTTGTTAAAGTGTAGAAGTGTTTATCTTATGTTGTGTGATTTTGGTTCGAGCAATCGTAAAAGTGTTTGTTATTGTGTAAAACACTAAGGTTTGACTTCATAATCTAGTTAGGACACTCAATGAAGGTTATATATGTGTTATTCGATCCGCAAAACGTCGTTCTCGGTTATAAAACCCCATTTCCTAGGAATTTCCTCGGAAATTTCCAAAAAAAATCAGGTTCCTCGGAAATTTCCGAGGAAATTCCGAGGAAATATGTTTTTTTATGTATTGTCCTTAGAATTTCCTAGGAATTTTCCGAGGAAATTCCGAGGAAACATGGTTTGGGGTTTCAAATTCCGATTATTTTTTTCGGAATTTCATTTTTAATACAAATGCAATTCATACCATTGAGGATACTTTGTATAGATGATCATAAACCATGAAATAACAAAATTTCAAAAATAATAGTAAGTATTTCCTTTAACGTTTGTTAAAGTGTAGAAGTATTTATCTTATGTTGTGTGTTTTTTGTTCGAGCAATCGTAAAAGTGTTTGTTATTGTGTAAAACACTAAGGTTTGACTTCATAATCTAGTTAGGACACTCAATGAAGGTTATATATGTGTTATTCGATCCGCAAAACGTCGTTCTCGGTTATAAAACCCCATTTCCTAGGAATTTCCTCGGAAATTCCTATGAAATTCCAAAAAACATCAGGTTCCTAGGAATTTCCTCGGAAATTTCCGAGGAAATTCTGAGGAAATATGTTTTTTATGTATTGTCCTCGAAATTTCCTAGGAATTTTCCGAGGAAATTCCTAGGAAACATGGTTTGGGGTTTCAAATTCAGATTTTTTTTCGGAATTTCATCTTTAATACAATTGCAATTCATACCATTGAGGATACTTTGTATAGATGATCATAAACCATGAAATAACAAAATTTCAAAAATAATAGTAAGTATTTCCTTTAACGTTTGTTAAAGTGTAGAAGTGTTTATCTTATGTTGTGTGATTTTTGTTCGAGCAAGCGTAAAAGTGTTTGTTATTGTGTAAAACATTAAGGTTTGACTTCATAATCTAGTTAGGACACTCAATGAAGGTTATATATGTGTTATTCGATCCGCAAAACGTCGTTCTCGGTTATAAAACCCCATTTCCTAGGAATTTCCTCGAAATTTCTGAGGAAATTCCGAGGAAATAATGTTTTTTATGTATTGTCCTCGGAATTTCCTAGGAATTATTGAACTCGCCCAACGGCTGCCCCACCGGGTCTCTAACGGATACAAACTTTCCTCGGTATCTTAGAAATATCCGTCGGTTTTTTCCCACATACCCTGTTTCCTCGGAATTTCCTCGGAAAATTCCGACGGAAAATGACTTCCTCGGAAAATTCCTAGGAAATGCCGAGGAACTCACGTTTCTCGGAGTTTCTTCGGTTTTTCGTCAGAAAATTCCGAGGAACTCATTTTCCCTCGGAAAATCCGTCAGAATATCAATGTTTTCTTGTAGTGTGATAATTATCTGTTATATATATTTTTCTTATCATCGATTTTAACATTAATAGTTTCTCATACCTAGTTTAATTTTGTCTTTTCTTATTTTTGTTTGGTTGTTTGTGTCATTTACTTTCTTTATATAATATTACTTTTTCACATTGTATATGTGGATAATAATTTTCATCTACAATTTTTTTTTCACTTTTCGTATAACTCTCATTCTTTTTTTAGTAAGCAGATAATATTTTCGTCTTCCTGTGATCTATTGCATTGCATCATTTCATTAATTTCTTGATAGTTATTTTGTAAATAATTTAGAATTAACATGCTATCTTAATCATACTTTTTTCTTACCTAATAATAAAAATTATCAACCCAATAATTAAACCATAAAATCTTAAATCGTTAGCTAAATAAATTATTAGATACAATCTTATTAATTCAAGATATTTATCTATTTAAATTTTTTGAGAAAATAAAATATTAAACCGATATAAATACTTATATTCATTATTTATTCATTTTATTTATCAAATAAAAAAATATATTATTTTTTCATTTTTATTGATATTAAGAAAATAATTAAATAAAATAAGTGTAACAGTTTAAAATAGTCAAAATATTTATTTTAAAAAATTTGTTAAGAAAAAAAGTTAATATTTTTGGATAATAAAATACTTGAATTTTTGTTGAGTAAGCCCATTTTAGTTTCAATAGTTAACTAGGTTCTAACCCGCGCTCAGCGCGGGATGATTTATAGCATATTTATATAAAAAATATATAACTAAAAAAATGTTATAATTTTATAATATTATAATTAATAAGTGTAGAGTAACAGTTAATTTAATAAAATCGGAAGAGAATATGTGATAGAATGTACTTATAGATGAAAAATTTTCAGATGTGTTAATAGTTTTGTTTTACACATAGATCTATTTTATAATTTACTAAATTTTAACCCACTCTAAAGACGAACAATATTTTTAGTTTGTTTTAGTTTTTATGTTTTTACTCTGTATAAGTTGAAATTTAAGATGTGTTGAGGTTAGTGGAAACTTATTTTACTCGTATCATGACTTTAACTCGCGTTATAGTGTGATCATGATTTTAAAAATAATTTATGATATTTTTAATAAAATATTATTGTAAAAATTATATTATGCAAGTTCAATGTGATTTGAGTTAAAAATTTATTTTGTTTATAATATTCTGATAATCAAAGCTGTTTATTTTTATATAAAGATCATTACAGATTTATATGTGCCAATGTGTCAAAATTGGATAATCCATCTATTTAATCCATTTTGCATTGGTTTAAGCTTTTTTATAATATTTTTATAATCAGAATAGATTAATCTATTATTTTAATCCACTGTGGAGTAACCAAAGTTTCTTTTTAATATTTTCATAATGGAGATAATGATAATTTGTCCTTTTAATCTGCCTTGCATTGGTCCAAATATTTTGTATGTTCAATGAAACAACCCGCAATAGACATCAATCCTGAAAGACATTAATCCCAACCTGTCCAGTATGTAATCGGGTAATTTATTGTATCTAATTTTTTATTAAACTTAAAATATACCAGTCTAAACTTAAATAATTTTCAATTTATTCGAAGTAAAGTTTTCATTTGTAAATTGAAAACTAATTACTATCAATTAAAATATTAATTATATAATAATTGACATCTTCAGAAATTAAAATATGTTGAAAAGTAATTAATGTATGCTTACTTAAATTTGATTTTATGATTTACAAAGGTAAACTTAAAATAAAAATATTTGAAATCTAGGATTAATATTAGCTTGAGGAACTTTATTTTTGTAGACATTTGATTAATTTTACATAATGTTATGACATATTTTTATTAATTTTGTATTTTTATTTAAGGCATGTTTAAATGCATAAATAAAAATCTTGTGGAAATTTTTTAGAATAATTTTTTCAAGATTTTATTAGATTATATTATGTTATATGAAATTTTTATTTAATAGTATATTAAGTTGTTTTTATTTAATAGTATATTAAGTTGTTTTTATTTAATAGAATACAAGATTTTATTTAATATTATATTAAGTTGTTTTTAATGGTATATATCTAAATAGTATATTAAGTTGTTTTTAATGGTATATATCTATATGTATCTCTTATTAATTGTATATTTTTGTTACCATGTATTCTTTAGGTAAGACCAAAAATTAATCATCTAATGAATAGGTCCAAAAAATCTTTTATAAGTAGATACTAGACCCGAACCCACGCGTCAACGCGCGGGATATGAATGATATTTTTCAATTAAATATATAAATTTAAGAATTTTTAATATATTTTGATATAACAATAATTTTAAAAATTATTAAAAGAAAACAATAACACTATACTTTAAAGTTGTGGTGTGAATTATTTTGTGAGTTTATTTTTTATGGTTTGATTAGAAATTTACAAAAAGAAAGTAGTTTTAAATAGAAAGAAGTAGATAAGCAGCAAGAAATTTTTCAATTACATCAATTTAATACACATATAAGTGGAATTAAATTTAAAACTATAAAATTTAATATAAAAATTAAATAATATTTTATAATAATATAAAAATTTAATGTTATTTTTATATTCGTTAATAATATAATAGACTATATCTTGTCCTTAAGATGAGTTTTTTTTTAGTGTGTAGTTATTTTCTTAAATAGTGTGTATTAGTAAATTTAAAAGTTTAAGATATGTCAACAGTTTTATTCTTGTATAGATATATTTGATAGTTTCAATATGTTATGAGAGAGGATGACATTTTTATTTGATTTTTGTTTTTATGCTTATTAAAAGTATATTTTTTTAGAAGTTATAGTTTGAGATGTACTGATAGTTTTATTTTAAGTATATGATAAAATTATATAGTATATTCTATTAATTTGTATCTTTTCTTTTATTTTCTAATTTTTATAATCAAATTTAAAATTTATATATATTTAGGATACATATTTTAATAATTTAAATAGTTTTATAAAAAAAATTTTAAACTTTAATATTTTTATAATTAAAATGAGTTAATTTGTCCTTTTAACTCATTTACTAATTGTCTAAATATTTTACATATTTTAATAAGACAAACTATACAAACCCGGATTTATATATATCAAATTAAAAATACAAAAATATATGTTTATGTTACTTTCTGTGTATATTTACCAAATATATTTTTATGTTACTTTCTGTGTATATTTACTAAAATTTTATTTTATGGCTTAGAAATAATTAATTTATTATATTAAATAATTATATTTGTCATTTTATTTAATATATAATATATATATTGTTTTATTATTATTTTCGTTTTTAACTAATCATAGAAGTAGGACCCATTACTTTAAATTGTTAAGATACATATCTAATTAATATATTTTTATTTATGGTAATTAGTCTCTACATAATCATATGTGTTCAAGTGTATTAAAACTATTATAGTTTACAAATATATTTAGTCTAAATTACCCTTAATAAAAACTTTAAAAAAACAAAAAAACACTATGGCACATTTCGTAATATAACACATGACAATAGATTTATTTCAAAAATGTCTCATGTTTTAATATAGTAGATGATCATGTTTTAGTATAATAGATTTTATGATTTAAATGGTTTGGTCAACAAAAATATATGATTAAAGCACTTAGTTAATAAAATTTGAGATTTATTTTAACTGATATAAAATTCTAAGTCTTTTTGGCCAAATGTGGATAATTAAGATTTTTTTTGTAGTTTGCCTTTTAAAAACTGTATGATATCAAAGTAAGTGGATTTGTTATATCTAAAAAAGGTACGGTGTGAGACACGATGTAGTGATGGTTGGAGCATAAATGAGACGAAAGTGTAACACTAAGGTCACTATCATTGAAATTGTCACCCTCCAGTCTGTATTCCATAACCATTCTATCTATATTTTCTTATTTTATCTAATGTAAGATGCCACTCAAACTGTACTGTTTCATGGATATGAGGAAATTAAGGGAATTTTGTAGATTGGTGCAGCGTGACATGCCCACTATTATACGATATACATGTGCCCAACTAGTATCCTACTACTTTCTATACTGGATTTGTAACGACCCCCTCCCCACTCTCACACACACACACCACCCATCATCTTTACCAAACCCCACCCTTTCATCTTTTTCATTGATTTAATCCCTCCCCCTTCACCATTCCACCGAGAACAAGGAAAAAAAAAGAGAAAGAAAGAGGAGAGAGAGATTAGGAGAGAGAGAGAGAGAGAGAGAGAGCTTGGAAGAAGAAGAAGAAGAAGAAGTAGAAGAAGCAGAAAACCTTTGTTGATCTCTCCTCCACCCATCCGCGGCTCAGGTACACCGGAAAAACCGTTTTCCGATCAGTTTTCTTATTGGCCGGATCTTTAAACCGCCATAACTTTCTAACCGTTTCGAATCTCGTAAATCTAAGGCCACCACCGGATTCAGCTCGACGAGACGAGTCCGTAGACACCAAGATCGTGCCGAACCGCCGCCGGACGCGCCCGCAATCGCCGTTGGAAGATCCGTGCGTACTGTTCACGCGCCGCCGCCCGCCGCCGCCGGTTGCCGGAAACCGCCGCGACTCGCCGTCGCCGGTCGCCGGAAACCACCGCGACTCGCCGTCGCCGGTCGCCGGAAACCGCCGCCGGTCGCCGGAAACCACCGCGCCTCACCGTCGCCGGTCGCCGGAGACTCGCCGGCGATCTGCCGCCGGTTTGAGACCGGTTTGTCTTAACCGGCCGGTTCAATTTCGGTTAGGTTCGGTTTAGCCGGTTTAATTCAATTCGATTTCGGTTTGGTTCAATTTCTGGTTTAAATCAATTGAGTCCGGTTTAGTCTGGTTTGGTTCGGTTTAATTCGGTTTAATCGCGGTTTGATTTTGACTGGTCAGACCGTTGACTTTGACCGGGTTGACCGTTGACCGTTGACTTTCTGACCGTTGACCGTTGACTTTGACCGGCTTGACCGTTAACCGTTTTTCGCCGTTCGAAAGCCATTCTCACTCGAAATTTCGTTCTGATTTCAGATTCAGTGTCCGTTTTAGCATCCGGAGTTCAGAAGCCGCAGTAATCATCCGTTTTAGCTAAGGTGAGGGCTTTCCGCAGAATATCGTACTTTTCATCGAAAAGCGCCGTAGATAGGATTTAGTACTAAATGTGTTCCGTTTCCATGCTAGAGTCTTCTTAGGATTGTTTGTAAATCGGACTTAGGAATAATAGATGATTCAACCCATTGATTGTGTATTAAATTGTTAACTGATTCTTTTATACATGCTAGAACTAGGATTAGTTGACCATGTGGGTCGGTAGGGTTGCGGGGGTACAGAGACGTGACTTCTGTACTTGCGTCGCGTGTTGTTTGAGGAGATGGTGCTGGGCAGATTAGTCGACCTGTTGTCCAGTACCTTCGTAGGTCGATAATCGTCTACGGGCGGTGTGTTGGGCACTATCCCATCAGTTTGGCCAGGGGCCTAGGACATTGTGGTTCTTTGGGTACTTTAGGTACCGTGATTGTGCATGTTTAGTCTATTTTCTATGTATGGCGTGCTATGGTCAGATTTACGTTTTCTGTGATTAGCATCCCATACCTCACTGAGTGACTCCCCTGTTACTCACCCCTCATTCTTCCCTTCCAGTTTTCAGGTGAGACGGACAAGTATTTTACGCTTTGACGATACGGTGCTTCTTTGGGATTTTTATGTTTTCTCCGTATTTTATCATGTACATATAGTATTGAGGTAGTTGGGTTATGAGACATTGTAGAGTGGGGTATTTGACATTTGTGACGTGGTTAGTGGCACGCCGTTCTCGAGTGTCGGGAGACGGGTGTTACATTTTGGTATCAGAGCCTAGGTTTGGTCGTCTCGGTTCTGACCCGAGAGACGGGTAGTAGGAAGCATGATTGCATATTCGGTTTTAAACGGTTTAAAAAAAAAAAAAAAAAAAAAAAAAAAAAAAAAAAATTCCCGGGACTTGTGTATTTAAAAAAAAAAAAAAAAAAAAAAACAAAGGAGCACCCATTCTGTCAAGTATTAATCTATTCTAAGTTTGTCTCAATTCAGCCTCAGTTTAAACAGGTTTTCAGATGTCATCAAGGAAGGTCATTGTTTCGCGTCGGATTGGCAGCTCGTTGTTCAACAGGTTCAACCGAAGAGACCAGTATTCAGCAGATTAATCAGGATCTCAACAGTCAGAGCGCTCAAGTGACAGTTAGATTGTTCGCCACTTCACCCTGCAAGCAGAATAAGCATCCGCCACCGTTCCACCGTCACCACCATATGCACCATCGGTTAAGGCTCAAGGAGCAGAGCCGACCTTTAGTAATTCAAAAATGTGGATGGAGCTTCAGAGGTACCACGAGAGGTTCTCACAGCAACATGCTCCTTCAGTTGTTGATCTTCCGCCGCCACCTCCGCCACCGCCAATATCTGGCAGAGACAGAGAGGGACCCACATATTGGAAGCTAATGTGAAAGATGTGGGACATGGGTTTGGGTCAGTTGGAAGGACAATGGATACCGCCACCGCAGACAGTTGAAGGAAGGAGTTGGACCGTAACTTGGAGCATAAGAAGTGTACAGCAGAGTTCCAGTAGGATTTGACTACTCAATTTCTAAGGGATGATGCCTTTATCATGTTAAAGGGAGTTATTCAGAGTAGTCTCAGCTGTTATAAGTTAACCTACAATCTCTCTAGAGGGAGTTCGACAGGACGTTCTTTCATCGTGAAGACAGGCACATGAATACCAATGCTTTTAAGCACCTTTCTCAAGGCGTTAGGAATATCAAGGAGTACGAGTAAGTGTTTTGTCGCCGTTGAAGATTTCTGGGAGTTTTCATAGCCAATAAGGATTTATTCAGGAGTTTTTTTAATGGTAACAAGTGGATATTTGTAAGCGTGATGTCGTACGAGTTTACACCAATCCAATCAATTGGTTGAAAAGACTTTTCGTTCATGAGGTAAAGATAGAGGAGAAGCAATATTTCTTCAAGGTGGCTCAGTCAAGCTTGATAAGTCTTATTCAGGATATAGCAATGTGTCGAAGCTGTCGGGATCTCCACCGTGTTGTTTTCGTCGTCACCATGACCATGTTGGGAGAGCGTGTTCAGTGTTTTCGTGCAGATGGTTGGATTATGTCATAAGTTACTACCAGTCTATGTTAGTAGATGCTTCGTTTGTCAGTTATATTGCAGCACCAGCAGTTAGACCGAGTTGTTCAGTTGTGGTTAGCATGATCTCATTTTCAGGGATTGTTCGCAGGGAGTTTAGGGTTGTTTCTGCCACCACCCAAGCGCCAAGCTATTGTCGCGAGTATTGTTATTGGGGACCACGAGATAGTTGAGACTGTTCTTTAGAGATTGTGGATTTGAGATTGTGGATTTGAGTTTGTGGTTCGTGTATGTCGTTTATGTGGAAACCATCGATTTAGTACTTGTGTTGGTCGATTGTCGCTTGGGGTGGGCACTTTATACCCTATTGGATATTGGAGCTACTTATAGTTTGTATGTCGGGCCTAGTCGAGTATTGGTCATCCAGTGTGTTCGAACCGAAGAGTGGACAGAGTTAGGCAGCCGATTTAAACAGAGAGTTTGAAGCATTCATCGAGTTGTATCGTTGTACTCAGGGAAGTTGATCTTATCAGAGACTTAGCAGTGATGGATCTAAACCACAATGATGTGACTTTAAGGATGGGTCGGTTACCATGGCATTGAGTATAGTTTGGGAACGAGAGTGCATATCCCAGGAGCAGAAAGGGTTATTATTTCTCAGGATATTCAAAACAACAGGAGGAGTCTTCGTTAAATTTGTGTTGCATTTAGGAAGATCGTTATAAGGTCAGCGCTGTTTTCACCAACAGTCGCAAAGTAAAAAGAATCTACAATTAGCCAACTAGTGATGGTTCCAGGGCATCAAAGAAACAAAAGTTTAGGAGATGGGACTCGATGGTAAGAGTCTGTTGAGGGAAGAAGAAATTAAGGAGGACGTATGTGAGACTGAGACTTTGTTGATGAAGGAGATCTCAAGCAGGGGCATCATTCTCAGTTCTCCATTCATCCAGGAGGTAAAAGATGTATCGGGATTTTAAGCGATATTATCACTAGACAGGCGTGAAGAAGGATGTGGCTACCTTTGTGTCGTGTTGACTGTTTTGCCAGTTGGTTAAGGCAGAGCATCAGGTACCGAGTGGATTACTACAGAGACTTCCACTACCTGAGTGGAAATAGAACATGGTGACTATGGACTTCATCACCGGATTATCGAGGATAGTTTACGGGAAGAATGTTATCTGGTTTATTGTTGATCGACTCTCTAAGTCTGCTAACTTCTTAGCGATTAAGAAAAACAAACGGAGCAAAGCAGCTAGCGCAGAGATTCATTGCTAAAATTGTGAGATCGCCTGGGATACCAGTCAGTATAGTGTCAGATCGTCATCCAAAGTTCGCATCGATGTTTTGCAAGCCTTTCAGAGGGCATTGGGGACTAAGGTTCGTATGAGTACGGCTTATCATCCGCAGACAGATGGTCAGTCTAAGAGGACTATTCAGACACTCGAGGATATGTCCAGGGCTTGTGTTTTGGATTGGAAAGGGAGCTGAGTTAAGTACTTACCGTTGGCGGAGTTCGCGTACAACGACAGTTGTGATTCGAGCATTAGGATGACACCGTATGAGGCTTTTTATGGTAGACCATGCCATACCCCACTTTGTTGGACAAAGGTGGGAAAGCGCCGAGATTTAGAACCAGCATTGGTTCATTTGAGCAAGTGGAAATGCTAAAAGAGACGGCATTCAGGAAGAGACTTGGGAGCTAGAGTCTCAGATGATATCCGATTATCCAAACCGGTTTAAGGACGTCGAGCAGCCGGTTCAGACTTGAATTCGAGGACGAATTCCTCGTTAGTGGGGAAGAATTGTAACGACCCCCTCCCCACTCTCACACACACACACCACCCATCATCTTTACCAAACCCCACCCTTTCATCTTTTTCATTGATTTAATCCCTCCCCCTTCACCATTCCACCGAGAACAAGGAAAAAAAAAGAGAAAGAAAGAGGAGAGAGAGATTAGGAGAGAGAGAGAGAGAGAGAGAGAGAGAGAGAGAGCTTGGAAGAAGAAGAAGAAGAAGAAGTAGAAGAAGCAGAAAACCTTTGTTGATCTCTCCTCCACCCATCCGCGGCTCAGGTACACCGGAAAAACCGTTTTCCGATCAGTTTTCTTATTGGCCGGATCTTTAAACCGCCATAACTTTCTAACCGTTTCGAATCTCGTAAATCTAAGGCCACCACCGGATTCAGCTCGACGAGACGAGTCCGTAGACACCAAGATCGTGCCGAACCGCCGCCGGACGCGCCCGCAATCGCCGTTGGAAGATCCGTGCGTACTGTTCACGCGCCGCCGCCCGCCGCCGCCGGTTGCCGGAAACCGCCGCGACTCGCCGTCGCCGGTCGCCGGAAACCACCGCGACTCGCCGTCGCCGGTCGCCGGAAACCGCCGCCGGTCGCCGGAAACCACCGCGCCTCACCGTCGCCGGTCGCCGGAGACTCGCCGGCGATCTGCCGCCGGTTTGAGACCGGTTTGTCTTAACCGGCCGGTTCAATTTCGGTTAGGTTCGGTTTAGCCGGTTTAATTCAATTCGATTTCGGTTTGGTTCAATTTCTGGTTTAAATCAATTGAGTCCGGTTTAGTCTGGTTTGGTTCGGTTTAATTCGGTTTAATCGCGGTTTGATTTTGACTGGTCAGACCGTTGACTTTGACCGGGTTGACCGTTGACCGTTGACTTTCTGACCGTTGACCGTTGACTTTGACCGGCTTGACCCGTTAACCGTTTTTCGCCGTTCGAAAGCCATTCTCACTCGAAATTTCGTTCTGATTTCAGATTCAGTGTCCGTTTTAGCATCCGGAGTTCAGAAGCCGCAGTAATCATCCGTTTTAGCTAAGGTGAGGGCTTTCCGCAGAATATCGTACTTTTCATCGAAAAGCGCCGTAGATAGGATTTAGTACTAAATGTGTTCCGTTTCCATGCTAGAGTCTTCTTAGGATTGTTTGTAAATCGGACTTAGGAATAATAGATGATTCAACCCATTGATTGTGTATTAAATTGTTAACTGATTCTTTTATACATGCTAGAACTAGGATTAGTTGACCATGTGGGTCGGTAGGGTTGCGGGGGTACAGAGACGTGACTTCTGTACTTGCGTCGCGTGTTGTTTGAGGAGATGGTGCTGGGCAGATTAGTCGACCTGTTGTCCAGTACCTTCGTAGGTCGATAATCGTCTACGGGCGGTGTGTTGGGCACTATCCCATCAGTTTGGCCAGGGGCCTAGGACATTGTGGTTCTTTGGGTACTTTAGGTACCGTGATTGTGCATGTTTAGTCTATTTTCTATGTATGGCGTGCTATGGTCAGATTTACGTTTTCTGTGATTAGCATCCCATACCTCACTGAGTGACTCCCCTGTTACTCACCCCTCATTCTTCCCTTCCAGTTTTCAGGTGAGACGGACAAGTATTTTACGCTTTGACGATACGGTGCTTCTTTGGGATTTTTATGTTTTCTCCGTATTTTATCATGTACATATAGTATTGAGGTAGTTGGGTTATGAGACATTGTAGAGTGGGGTATTTGACATTTGTGACGTGGTTAGTGGCACGCCGTTCTCGAGTGTCGGGAGACGGGTGTTACAGGATTATACTTATTTGTGATTCTGAAGATTTCCCACGAAATGAAAATGTCATGGTTTTAGACTTATGCAAAACGGTCAAGTTCTATAAAATTGGAATTGGTTGTCGCAATTCATTCTAGTTAGCGGTTTATTATCTTTAGACTTTAATGTTGTTAATTTAAGTGTTTTATTGGTTCTTTTTTTTTGGTTGGTTTTATTCTTTGGTCAATATGTATGATAATCATATTGGATTCCATAGAAAAACAATATAACTATCATAATCACCTCTGGTGCCGGTGGAGTTTTTCGTTGGGTCAGACACCTTTGGTTTCTTTCGCGGTGGTTTTTGCTGCTTGAGGACGGCGGTAGTTTCTTCTATGATTTTCTCCGGCGGTGGTGGCTGACCGACAATAGCGACGATGGATTGATCCTCCGTCTAGCTTAGGCGTAAACTGGCGCTCGCCCTCTGCTTTCCTTCTCGGTTTCGCTTCCCTCTCATGCTTCGTTTTACCCGGTGGTGGCTTGCGATGGAGGAGCTCTTCTTCCTTCGGTGGTGACATCATGTCTCTTCAACTGGGCTTCGGAGGTTCCCGGCGGCGGCAAGGTTCCATCGATTAGGGTTTGCTAGAGTCTGGGCTTCTTTCGGTTTTTGGGCTTCTCCAATTTCATTTTGAGTTTGAAACCAGGCCCAGTTCGCTGGGTTATTGGGCTTTGTTTTTATTATTTTATGTTTGTCTTTTATTTCTGTTTGTATCTAAAAAGCAAAAAACCTAAAAAATTAAATAAGATACCCTTTAAAAAAAACTATCATTATCACATAATAGCTCACTAACTAAATATAACTTTTTCGGTTCATTCTATTCCCAAAAACATGTCACTTCATCATTTCTTCTATTTTTTCTGAATTGTTTTATAGTATTGGGTACGGATTTAGCACCCTCCTAAAAGCCCGTCAACAATTAACCTCGGCCCGTCGATATTAATTACTGTCTAATTAATATTCGATTTAATTTAAATAATAATATTTATTCGCGTCGGGTAAATGTTAATTTTTGTTATAAACCATTGAGGTTTGGATCTCCATAACCGGCTCAAATCCTATTAGAGATAGGATTTCCTTTTCCAGACAGGATATTGATTAGTGGATGTTTTCCTTTCAATGTATAAGTAGTAAAAGGACTATTTCCTTTTCTCTCCTTGATGTAATCACTATAAATATAGACATTTGGTCTCTCAATAATAACACACAGAAAACATTCTATCCACAACACGTTATCAGCACGAAAGCTCTGAGAAACCCTGAAGCAGCCACCGGCCCCTAAACCTTAGATCCGCCGTCGCCGCCGATCAGCCGCCGCCGTCGATCAGCCGCCGCCGCCGATCAGCCGCCGCCGCCGCCGTCTTCAATCAAGGCCGATCCGATCCTGAGGTTTTGTTTTCTGAGGTCTTTAGCTCCAGGTTCATATCCAGTCAACCCAAATCGGAGATCAAAGGTATAATCAAAACCGAAAAACTCAAGAACACCATAAAATCGAAATCGGACCCAATATATATCAAACCCTAAAAACCGATTTTGATTGTTCCACTTGTTTGATCTCTTAAGAACCTAAAATTGAATTGAACCTAAGCAAAAATAAAACCCTAAAATCGGATTTGCTTGTAAATTGATTGATTGATTGCTTGGCTTAAATCAAACTTGAACTTTTGCATGATAATATCAAACCCTAATCCTACTTGAACTTGTTGATTGCATGATTAAACTGAATTCGAACTTGGTTACATGTTTTAAAAAAATCGGACCCTTAAAATTTTGTTGATTGATAAAATCGATCTTAAGAGCATAGATCTTGCATGATAGGATTAAATTGGAAAATTTCCTTTTCGCTTAGCATATAGAAATAGATTGCTAAATAGAATTGGAAAATTGCTTGTTTTGAAATTGAAAAATTTCCTGTTTGATTTTATCACCTAGAAATTGCATGTTAGAGATAAATTAAATTGATTGATTAAATTTGTAAATGGCCTTATTTGAAATTGCATGTAAATGCACATGTTGAGATCGGTTGAAAAACCCTAAAAGCATAAGAGAAAATCGATGCATGATTTCAGATGCTGAAATTCAACAATTTGGACTTCGCAGCCCTAAATCTCTCAGGAGATAATTATTTACAATGGGCACTTGATGCAAAGATCATTCTGAAATCAAAAGGGCTCGGTGAATGCATCATTGATGGAAATAATGAGTCCGAGCAAAACAAATATAAGGCGATTATGATTATACGCCATCATCTTGTTGAGAGTCTCAAAGATCAGTACTTGACGCTTGAGGATCCTCTAGATCTCTGGAAGGAATTAAAGGCAAGATATGATCATCAAAAGATGGTGATATTGCCTAAGGCCAAATACGATTGGCTAAACCTAATGCTCCTGGAGTTTAAGTCTGTGGACGAATACAACTCGGCCCTGTTTAAGATAGTTTCAAAATTGAAGCTATGTGGCGAGATTGTGACAGAGAAGGATATGCTTGAAAAGACCTTCTCGACCTTCCACTCAAGCAATGTGTTGTTACAACAACAATATCGTGAGAAAGGCTTTACGACTTATGCAAGTCTGATCTCATGTTTATTGCTCGCGGAGCAAAACAATGAATTGCTGATGAGAAACAGCGAAATGAGACCTCTTGGATCAACCCCACTTCCTGAAGCCCACGTGGCCGAGGATACAAAGAAAGAATCAGAGGCAAACCATGTTCAAAGATATCAAAAGGATAATTGTCGTGGACGTGGAAAGAGACAAGGGTGTGGCCGTAACAATTACCACTCCTATGGTCGAGGAGAAGGCCGCGGATACGATTTTAACCGCGGTCGAGGCCGTGGCCATGGGCATGGCCATGGAAACTACTTTGGACATCAGTCCGACCGGACCAAATTAGTTTGCCATAGATGTGGGATGGATAATCATTGGGCCAAGACATGTAGGACTCTCAAACACCTTGTGGAACTTTATCAAGAAAGTGTTAAAGGGAAGAATCTTGAGGCCAACATGATCCAGAATGATAAAGAAGGAGACTTCGATCATGGACAAGATGATCATATGGATTACGAAAAAGATGATATGATGGAGACATCCGATTGTTTAAAATAGGCATTAAATTTTTATTTTGTTGCTTTCATGTTTTGCTCTGATTTTTTTAAAACTACTTTGAGTTTATTGCTATTATCTTGTTTGATTTTTGCTTGATTATGAATGTCTTATTGCTCATATAAACGACAATATGAGTTCGACAGTGCAAGTATAAAATCTCGGCCAAAAAGGCATTGCTTAAAGGGCATGAATTTTCTCACCCATACAAAGCTCATTGAGTTATAAGAATGGTTTCCAAATAGAAAAAATGGGCAAAAGGAAATAAAAGTTCCTTACAAATCGCCTAAGGCATTAAAAGAAAATGGTCGAGATTATACTTGCATTCTCTATTGATCTAGACTATGCCAAAGATCAGTATGAAAAGCCATGGTAACCGCAATAGGTATACCCCAAGAAATTTACACTATATGGCATGATTGGACTAGCCATCCAAGTCCAAAACTTGACGCAAAGATTGATCATGAAAACGGCACAAAGAGTTATCCCATAGAGTCTCACATTGTGCTACTTGTGCACAAGGGAAACTCATCACATTTATTGCCTCAAGCATCACGAAATTATAGTATATTCATGAGGGGGAGTGAGGACAAAACCGTGGTCCATGACTCTACTACAAATTCGAAGATCATAATAAGACTCGGCCGAATTTTATAAAAAAGGTCATTACCTATAAGGTTTAGACCCTAAAGTCTATCAGCTTGGAGACACCACAAGTCTTACATGTATATAAGATTAATATGCATCAGGCCATATAAGTGAGCATAGATATTCCCATCTCAAATTGAATATGGGTCATGAGCCAGACATATACCATCTTAAGAGATTTTGAATAAAACCACCACATACATGTGTGCCGTCTAAGATGAAAACCTCATAAGGAGATTGGGAATATATATATGTTGGATAAGAAATGTTTCTCCTACGAATTTCTAAAGAAACCTTGAGCCAAATATGGGTGATCTATTTAGTGGCCAAGGAACACAGATTACATGATTTTAATGAATCCGAATATCCAACATTATAAGGAGAAACGTAATAAGCTGATAAGAGAAATGAAATGGTATTAAACCATCATTGTCTTGGCAAGATCCTCGGACTAGAAAAAGATTTAAGGATGTCCAAATACAAAGATCATATAAAGCTAGCAGAATCAGATGCCAGACACATTGACCCGAAAAGAAAAGAATGACTAAGTTATATCAGCTTAAGCACCACGAAATTGATGTCTTAGAAACACAATCAAGTTGCTACGAAGTCTATACAAGATAGACCAATAAGTTCCATAAGATAAGAAACCTCGGAAAAGGGTGCATAATATAAATCAGAGTTTATTAAGGAAACCAGTCCAGACATAGAGATATAAGGCTGGCCAGCTGAACATCTAAGGTACCAAACCATGTAGCTTGGGACGCCAAGCTGCAAGGTAATAAAGGTCCTGGATAATGAAATCTCAGATCGATCAAATCATGTCTGGATCAAAATAGGAACTACATAAGAGTGTTAACACCAAATGTATAAGAGAGCGCATACAAGATAGTAGCACTTGAACAATAAAAAAACAAGCGAGGATCAGAACCCACGAAAAAGAATGCATTCATAAGATAAAAGGAAACGTGGGATTATGAAAGTGGTAGGCGTATTGACCACATAAGAAAACACCATCAGATGATTAAACCAGGGGATAAATAAGTCCTGTGAAGAGAAAATCGTGAGACCACATGATCTAAAGTGTTCATGTCTTACAAGCATTTCGAGATAGCTTGGTTACACAAGGATACTCACAGAGACTAAGGAACAAATTATAAGGAGATATACTCCAAATGTGGTGGGTGCTGCTACAAACTCGAAAGTTTATGATGTCTGGACACATAAGAAAGAAATTAAATTGATATAGTAAGCAGCCTATGGTCCACTGGATAAAGAGATTTATATGAAAGTCCCAGAGGAGATATAGCTGAAAGATAAAAGAAGTTCTCGAGACCAGCATTTTATAAAGCTGAATAAATCGCTTTATGGATTGAAACAATCAGGTCGCATGTGGTATAATAGACTAAGCGAGTACTTAGTGAAAGAGGGCTATAAGAACGATCCCATAAGTCCATGCATATTCATAAAGAAATTCGACAAGGGATTCGTAATCATCGTGGTGTATGTTGATGACCTAGGAATCTCTGAGGAAATTTCCCAAACGGTTGAATATCCAAAGAAAGAGTTTGAAATGAAAGACTTAGGAAATACTAAGTTCTGTTTGGGAATACAACTTTAGTACATCAATAATGGAATCCTTGTGCATCAAATGGCATATACAGAAAAGGTACTCAAGCGATTTAATATGGACCAGGCTTACCCAATGATGGTGAGAAGCCTTGGATTGGACTCTGATCCATTCGGTCCAAAGAAGGACGATGAAGAAGTCCTTGGTCCCAAAGTGCCATAGGAGCGTTAATGTACTTGGCTAGTCACACTAGGCCGGACATATGCTTTACCGTGAACCTCCTTTCAAGATTCAGTTCTTGTCCGACCCAGAGGCACTGGAATGGGATCAAACATATACTTCGTTACCTGAAAGGGACGAAAGACATGGGTCTATTTTATACTAACCTTAACAAAGAAAGATTAGTTGGTTTTGCTGATGCAGGTTACCTTCCGGATCCACACAATGGTCGATCTCAAATGGGATATGTCTTCACTTACGGAGGAACAGCCATTTCATGGCGATCCATGAAGCAAACACTCACGGCCACATCGTCCAATCACGCAAAGATATTGGCGATCCATGAGGCCAGCCGAGAATGTGTTTGGTTGAGGTCAATGACTCAACACATTAGACGAGATTGTGGGATGACAGAAGGGAAAGAAGAACCGACCAGCATGTACGAGGACAATGCCGCATGCATAACTCAGTTGAAGGATGGATACATCAAAGGAGATCGGACGAATCACATCTTGCCAAAGTTCTTTTTCACTCACGACCTACAGAAGGCTGGTGAACTCCAGGTGCTCCAAGTCTGCTCAAGTGACAACTCAGCCGACTTTTTCACAAAGTTGTTTCCAACCTCCACGCTCAAGAAGCTTATGCATCAGATCGGCATGTGCCGATTGAATGACCTTTAGTGATGTTCATTTCAGGGGGAGTAATACGTGATGTACTCTTTTTACTTCACTAAGGTTTTGTCCCACTGGGTTTTAAGGTTTTAATGAGGCAGCATTCCCCAAACATATTACTAAGATCCCATCATCATCACATCCGGTTATGTCATCCAAGGGGGAGTGTTATAAACCATTGAGGTTTGGATCTCCATAACCGGATCAAGTCCTATTAGAGATAGGATTTCCTTTTCCATACAGGATTAGGATTAGTGGAAGTTTTCATTTTCATGTATAAGTAGTAAAAGGACTATTTCCTTTTCTCTCCTTGATGTAATCACTATAAATATAGACATTTGGTCTCTCAATAATAACACACATAATACATTCTATCCACAACAATTTTTAATGATATTTTCTTTTTCACTTCGAAGAGGAACATTTCCTTTTTAGGATAAGACAAGTCTGCGGACCGACTTAGAAAAGACGGAAGTAATATCGCCTACTCGAGTAAATAAGGAGAGAAATCGCGTCGAATCCGGCAATATTCCTAAAGCCACGAGACTTAGGTCGGCGAGGACTCCCCTATATAAGGAAGAGGACCCTCACCTTGAAGACTCCTCCGCAAACTTTGCCAGACTCAGAACTCCATAGCTTGAATATCTAGATTCATTATTCCAAATCTTTGAGCTCGGCCTATTTGTCTTTTCATTCGAAAAATCAATCGATAAAATCAATTCGTTTATTCCTCCCGTCTATTCTCAAATTTACCCACAAACTTGACCTAGTCGAGGTTATAGTTCAACATATACTAGTAACATCCCGATTTCTGGTATATATGGAAACATATGTGGGAGAGGTTAAAATGATTGATTTGACTACCTATGTCACCAAAAGTGCACTTACCTTTTCGATTAACCATCCGTAAAGAACTCCAGGGTTAAGCGTGCTTGAGTTGGAGTAGTCCAAGGATGGGTAAACTACCGGGAAGTGATTCGCGGTACCGTGTGAGTTAGGAAAAAACACGAGGAACGGTCATGTGGTGATTGCAGGGTCAGTATATAATGACTTTCGAGCTTCACGGTTAACGTTCCGACCGTCGGAGAGGGGTGGGGCCCACAAGCCCGACTCATCGGTAGGGGCGGTTGTGGCGTTATAAGTGGTATCAGAGCTGGTTAGCCGTCCTAGTGCTGACCTGGGAGGCATTCTGAAACTGGTCTTGGTGTGCAACGAGGATGTTGCACTCTGTGAGTGGGGGTGAATTGTAACATCTCAATTTCTGGTATATATGGAAACATATGTGGGAGAGGTTAAAATGATTGATTTGACTACCTATGTCACCAAAGTGCACTTATCTTTTCGGTTGCACATCCAGAGAGAACTCCAGAGTTAAGCGTGTTTGAGTTAAGCATGCTTGAGCTGGAGTAGTCAAAGGATGGTGACCTACCGGGAAGTGATTCGCAGTATCGTGTGAGTTAGGAAAAAACACGGGGAACGGTCATGTGGTGATTGCAGGGTCAGTATATAATGAATTTCGAGCCTCCCGGATAACACATTGGCCGTCAGACAGGGGTGGAGCCCACGAGCACGATAGAGGGATGGGTGACTCACCGATAAGGGCGGGCGGGGCGTTATAATACTATTCTGTTTTCTTTAAAAAATTTGGCTCCATTTTTTTCCTAAGGCTTTCACATTTAAATTTTTGTTTTATTTTTATGTTTTTTTTTTACAAGACTTAAAAGAAAAAAGCACAAAAGAAACTAAAAACTAAAGCCTAACAATCCCAAAATGGGTACGGCCCGAAAATTAATCTTAAACATAAATCGCTATAAAACCGGATTAAACCGGAGATATCTTTAACCTTGAAGAGACATCGCCACTGCTAGCTGGAAACCACCAGTCTAAACTGCAGGAAAAAACTAAACGGATCGGAGAAGATACCACCGCGAGAGAGAGGAGAGATAGAACCTCCAAAAGCCACCACTTGAAACGACGAAAACAAAGAGAAAACAAACAACCAGAAAACACATCAAAGGGAGTTAGAACCAATTCACGCCTAAGAGGAGGATCAATCCATCCTCCTTATCTTCAGTCCGCCATCGCCGCCGAGCGAACCTTGAGAGATCCTCTGCCGTCCTCTAGCGAGCTGCAATCTCAACGAATAGAGCCGGTGGTACTACAAACCACAAATCGTCTTCAACAGAAAACCGCCTTACTTTCCATCCATCGAAATCGCCGACTATGTCGACTATGAATGTGACTCGGAGAGAGCCAAACAATATAGCACGCAGAGAACCCAAGAGAAAAACCGGGAAAGGCAGAGTCTTTAGGATACTTTATCGGTTTAGTTCTCAGTATACCAGATCTGTAAGAATTGCTGCATCACACCGGGGACCAGAGCCAGCCACCAACTCTAGGCAAGGAGGACTAACGAGTTAAAGATGAAGTACAAGAACAAAAAAATGGAAATAAGGGTGTCTTTCTTAGAAGAGAAAGCAAAAAAAAAATATCTCTTCACTACTACTCATTCTAATTTAACTCAATTTCATATTTTCTTTTATATTAATCTCATAATATCAATTGATTAATTCTCACTATCTTACTTGAAAATAATAACCTTTTTCACATCTAACATGATTTGTGTTTTATAATAGAGACATAATTTTTTAACTTGGTAAATAGTGTTAGTGTTGAATAATACATCATTCTATATATTAAAACTAATTTAACTAATTATAAAACTAAATAGTAAAGTACAATTGATTCAGAGGTTGAAACGATCATCGAAAAAAGGATGCAAAAAATTAGGATACATTCTGGAAAAATAAATCTTCCATCGAAGAGAAGCAAATGAAAAGCTTTCATAGAAGTTCTCCTAGAATCAAGAATGAAATTTTCATTTTATATATATCGGATCATGAATTAGTAACTGCATCCAATCTTAAAAAAAAAATCACAGTTTTTTTATAAAGTTAAAGTTAACCTAATAATGTAAAAACATCAAATATTTTGAGAAACAACACAAAATTTCTACACTATCAAATATATTGAAATATAGGGAGTTTTTTTTAAATGATCTATAATTAGAAGAAATGGCACTAATGCCACAATTTGAAAAAACCTGATCACTAATGCCACCGCTATTTGTTGGGATTTATTTTTTTAATAGAAACAGGGGGAAATGACTTAAAAAAATAGAAAGTTATGTTTATTTACGGATCCAACCACGTGACCCAGCTGATCCACCCGGCCCAAATTGGATTGATCTTTAACCCGAGAAAGAACAGTTTCGAGTTCACTGTAGCGAACCCTAGTTTGAAATTTTGATCTGATGAAAGTAATATCAAATTAAGATTTAAATTAAATTCTGATTTTTAAATAACTAAAATATCAAAGTTTTAGCGGGAAAATGCGGATTTGCGGTTATAACGGAAAAACTCGGATTTACGGTTTTGACGGGAAAACGCAGATTTGCGTTTTTGGCGGAAAAACTCCGATTTGCGATTTTGGCGGGAAAACTCGGGTTTGCGGTTTTGCCAGAAAAACGTAGATTTGCAGTTTTGGAGGAAAAATTCGGATTTGCGGATTTGGCGAAAAAATGCGGATTTGCGGTCTTTGCGGGAAAATACGGCTTTTCGGTTTTGGCGGAAAAATGCGGATTTACGATTTTGGCGGAAAAACTCGGGTTTGCGGTTTTGGCGGGAAAACTCGGGTTTGCGGTTTTGGCGGGAAAACTCGGGTTTGCGGTTTTGGCGGGAAAACTCGGGTTTGCGGTTTTGACGGGAAAACTCGGGTTTGCGGTTTTGACGGGAAAACTCGGGTTTGCGGTTTTGGCGGGAAAACTCGGGTTTGCGGTTTTTGCGGGAAACACAGAGTTGCGGTTTTAACGGGAAAACTCAGATTTGCGGTTTTGGCGGGAAAACGCAAATCCGATTTTTCCCGCTAAATCTGTGTTTTTCCGCCAAAACTGCAAATCCGAGTTTTCCGTCAAAACCGTAAAATAGCAAAGTTTTAGCGGGAAAATGCAGATTTGCGGTTCTGGCGGAAAAACTCGGATTTACGGTTTTGACGGGAAAACGCGGATTTGCGTTTTTGGCGGAACAACTCCGATTTGCGGTTTTGGCGGGAAAACTCGGGTTTGCGGTTTTGCTAGAAAAAAGTAGATTTGCAGTTTTGGAGGAAAAATTCGGATTTGCGGTTTCGGCGGAAAAATGCGGATTTGCGGTTTTTGCGGGAAAATGCGGCTTTTCGGTTTTGGCTGAAAAATGCGGATTTACGGTTTTGGCGGGAAAACTCGGGTTTGCGGTTTTGGCTGGAAAACTCGGGTTTGCGGTTTTGGCGGGAAAACTCGGGTTTGCGGTTTTGGCGGGAGAACTCGGGTTTGCGGTTTTGGCGGGAAAACTCGGGTTTGCGGTTTTGGCAGGAAACATAGAGTTGCGGTTTTAACGGGAAAACTCAGATTTGTTGTTTTGGCGGAAAAACGCGGGAGTTGGGGTTTTAGCGGGAAAACGCGGATTTGCGGTTTTCCCACCAAAACCGCAAATCCGGTTTTTTCCGCTAAATCTGTGTTTTTCCGCCAAAACTGCAAATCCTAGTTTTCCTTCAAAACCGTAAATCCCAGTTCCCGCCAAAACCGCAAATCAATGTTTTCCCGCTAAATTGGCGTTTTCCCGCCAAAAATGCAAATCCAAGTTTCCCGTCAAAACCGTAAATCCGATTTTTCCATCAAAACCACAAATCAACGTTACCGCAAATCTGTGTTTTCCCGCTAAAACCGCAAATTCGATTTTTCCCGCCAAAACCGCAAACCCGAGTTTTCCCGCCAAAACCGCAAACCCGAGTTTTTCCGCCAAAACCGCAAAGCCGCATTTTCCCGCTAAAACCGCAAATTCAAAATTTGCAAAATATTTCCAAACATTTCAAAATTTGCAAAATTGTGTGCAATTTTGCAATATTGTGAAAAATTGTGCAAAATTGTGCAAATTGTGTTTTTTTTTTACATTTTAAAAATTGTGCATAGATGTACCTAGTTGTCCAGTTGTACAATGGTCCACATAGTTGTACTTTGGATGTATTTCGATTTTTGTGGTTGGACCTTACGAAGGAAAAGTCTTTTGCAGCTGGACTTATGATTTTACCTCATTAATCAACAGTCAAGAGGTTCCCCCAAAATAATATGGTCTGAATAACAATATTTACTTCTTCCCTTAAATAAATAGGTCAAACCTAACAAAAGTTCCTTAAACTATAAGGAGTGGTTTGTGTGAAATCACATTTATTTTTTCATAAGTTTATAAATTCTTATTTTAGTCATTTATAATTGTTTTTATGTTTATTTTAGGATCATCACATGGTGGCTTACCTAGAGAATTCCACATATTACTTCAGAATAATCACAAATATGATTTTACTGTTGGATCCAGTTGTACAGTTGGACCCAGTTGTACATTGGCTATCCGAGAAAATGCTATCAATATATTCGAGAAAGAAAATCATACATTGGCAACACATCAAAATATGAAATGCTATCAATGTATTCGAGAACAAAATGAACTGGATTAGCAACACATAAAAATATTTATACGAGTCCCAAAATAATGGGCATAGTTGTACCTTGTTGTCCAGTTGTACAGTCGTCCACATAGTTGGACTTTGACAGATTTTCAGAAATATTTATACGTTTAGTATTTATACGTTTAGTATTTTTTGGAATCATTTGGAGAATTTCACAAATTACTTCAAAATAATCAAAAATATGAATTTATAGTTGGACCAGATTGTACCACCTATACTAAACACACATTAAATTTGTTCATACATATTTGGACCAGATTGTACCACCTGTACTAAACACACAATAACTAGTTCATACATATTTGGACCGAATTTTACCAAGTAGAAATACAAATACAAACACACAAATTAAGATTCTTCGGGCTGTAACCACCTCTCCAATTTTATGCCACATATGTACTTGTTATTCTTCTTACTTCGCTTTTCTCCGGTGGATGGAAATCGCTTTTCTTGATTTCTACCTCGTTTTGGTGTGTACATAGACTGTAACTCAATTTCCGATATTTATGTCCAACTGGTACAACTTTATATTTAATTGTACCAATTGTCACTCAAAGTAGTTGTACCAGTTGTACTAAATCTGCAGATTCAGATTGTTAAATCGATTTGATTTTGGGTATCATCGTTTTCTTCAAATCCAACACGATTCAACATAACTATGATACCATTTATCAATGCACATACCTAATCATCACTAGAAACGTGAATACCAACTCAATGTGCTACCTAATCAAGCAATATCCATTCAAATCCCTAAATGTAAAATTGCAATTGAAATTGTGTTTATTTTTAGCTAAGATTCAACACATAATCAAGCTTACTAAGGAAAGTCCCACCAACTTTGGAGACCACCGGCGGAAGGCGACGGCCGTTGTGATTCAGAATCGTGTTTTCCGGAGGCTCAATCTTCACCCACGACGAGAAAGACGATGATTGGGGAGGAAAAAAATTTTTTTTTATTAAACATATATTTTAATCTATTTTGTTTTTCAAACCCACTGGTACGAACTTTCTTGAGGGTAAAATAGGGTTATTAATTTTCTAGTGGCAATGAGATTATTTTTGTGGCAATGAGATCATTTTTTTTACATTAGTGGCATTATTGCTCATCGCTCCTATAATTATCACTTTTTATTCAAAAAAAAGGGAAAGAAAAAACGAAAAATTCACCCGTTCAAAAAACAAAAAAAACTACCACCAAGCATAAATTTAAACATATATGGGTAAAAAAAAATCGGTGCATGTAAATTGTGATCCAGCATTTTTGTGTAGACCACCAAAAATCACCTCAAATCAAGATTTAATAAATCTATTAACTAATTAACCTACATTAACTTTTTTAAGAAAAAGGAGAAAACGAAAGAGCGTTGAAAAAAAGAAAAAAGTAGAAAAAGAAAAGAACAAAAGAACGTTGAGAAAACCAATAAAAGAATGGGCCCAATAAAAACAGAGCCAATGAGTTCCCTTTTACACGTATCGTGTCTCCAGCTGTTCCCACACACTCTTTCGAAAAACGCACCGACGATGGCATTTCCGTTATTATTCTAACGGTCACACGACCCTAACGTGGCCGCTTTTTTCTACTTTTTTTAATTTCTATTTCATTCTCTTCTTCTTCACTCTCTTTCTTTCCCTTCTTCACACAGTCATGGCTTCTTATTCTTCCATCTCCATCACATTCCTCTTCCTCTTCCTCCTCTACTCAACACAAGCCAAGAAAACGTACATTGTCCGCGTCAAACACTCCGATAAACCGGAATCTTTCTCAACTCACCATGATTGGTACACGTCACAGCTCCAATCTCTCTCCACCGATCCACAATCACAATCACCTCTTCTCTACACATACACAACCTCCTTCCATGGCTTCTCCGCTTACCTCGACTCCGGCGAAGCCGAGTCCCTCCTCCGCTCCGACTCAATCCTCGACGTCTTCGAAGATCCTGTCTACACCCTTCACACGACAAGAACTCCCGAGTTCCTCGGTCTCAACTCCGAGTTCGGTCTCGCTGCTGGTTACACCGGTCAAGATCTTGGACAAGCTTCCAACGGAGTGATCATCGGGGTTTTAGATACTGGTGTTTGGCCTGAATCCAAGAGCTTTGATGATTACGGTATGCCTGAGATTCCGTCGAAGTGGAGAGGAGAGTGTGAGTCTGGCTCCGACTTTAACTCGAAGCTTTGTAACAAGAAACTCATCGGAGCAAGAAGCTTCTCTAAAGGGTTTCAGATGGCTTCAGGTGGTGGATTTTCTAACAAACGTGAGTCTGTTTCTCCACGTGACGTTGACGGACACGGTACTCACACTTCGAGTACAGCCGCTGGATCCGCCGTTGGAAACGCGAGTTTCCTCGGTTACGCCGCCGGGACGGCGAGAGGTATGGCGACGCGTGCTCGTGTCGCGACTTACAAGGTTTGTTGGAGTACCGGATGTTTCGGATCTGATATCCTCGCCGCCATGGATCGTGCCATTCTTGATGGTGTTGATGTTCTTTCTCTCTCTCTCGGTGGTGGCTCGGCTCCTTATTTCCGTGATACTATCGCTATTGGTTCGTTCTCGGCGATGGAGAAGGGAGTCTTCGTTTCTTGCTCTGCCGGAAACAGCGGTCCGACTAGATCTTCCGTCGCGAACGTCGCGCCGTGGGTTATGACGGTTGGAGCCGGGACGTTGGACCGGGACTTTCCGGCTTTTGCGAATCTTGGAAACGGGAAGCGACTCGTCGGAGTTTCGCTTTACAGTGGAGAAGGCATGGGGACGAAGCCGCTTGAGTTGGTTTACAACAAAGGGAACAGTAGCTCGAGCAATCTCTGCCTCCCTGGCTCGCTCGATGCGACGACGGTTAAAGGGAAGATCGTGGTGTGCGACAGAGGAGTGAACGCTCGTGTGGAGAAAGGAGCTGTGGTGAGAGACGCGGGAGGTTTAGGGATGATAATGGCGAACACGGCGGCGAGTGGAGAGGAGCTTGTGGCGGATAGTCATTTGCTTCCGGCGATTGCTGTCGGGAAGAAGACAGGTGATCTACTTAGAGATTACATCAAGTCGGATTCTAATCCAACGGCTGTTCTTGTTTTCAAAGGAACGGTTCTTGATGTTCGTCCTTCTCCTGTGGTTGCTGCGTTTAGCTCGAGAGGTCCGAACACTGTTACTCCAGAGATTTTGAAACCTGACGTGATTGGTCCTGGAGTTAACATTTTGGCTGGTTGGTCTGATGCTATTGGTCCCACTGGTCTTGATAAGGACTCGAGGAGGACCCAGTTCAACATCATGTCAGGTACTTCACGGGTTTATTGTTTCAGTTTGGAAACTTGGTTTTGTTTGCATATTCAATTATTCTTTTATGAAATTCTGGTAACATAGGGTCATGAAGTTTGGTAGATTCATCTAGACTTCAATTGATAATCATATTTTAGGAAAATAATTAGGATACATTTCTTGTTCTTCAAAATTTTGTCAATTCTTTTAGATATGGATCCCACACCATTAATGAATCAATGAAGAAAGACAATTAGGAACATAAATTCATATTTTTTTTTCTTTATTAAATTCTTCAAATAAAATTTTATTCATTTTTTTCCATTCTATTGATTCATGAAGTATTCACCATAAAAGTTCATGATTTTGATAAAGAGACCATAAAAGTTTGAAACATGATTTTGATGGTTACAAAGATGGATTTGGGAAATTTATTTTGGTTTGACATGAAAGGGTTTTGATTTTCTTGTTAGGTACATCAATGTCATGCCCACACATAAGTGGTTTAGCCGGTCTATTGAAAGCAGCTCACCCAGAGTGGAGTCCAAGTGCGATCAAATCAGCGCTCATGACAACAGCTTACACTCTAGACAACACAAACTCTCCTCTCCGTGATGCTGCAGATAACAGCCTCTCGAACCCACATGCTCACGGCTCAGGCCATGTAGATCCACTAAAGGCTCTCTCACCTGGTCTTGTCTACGACATCTCAACGGAGGAATACATTAGGTTCTTGTGTTCTCTAGACTACACAGTTGATCACATTGTGGCGATCGTAAAGCGTCCTAGTGTTAACTGCTCAAAGAAGTTCTCTAACCCTGGACAGCTCAACTACCCGAGCTTCTCTGTTTTGTTTGGTGGCAAAAGGGTTGTCCGGTACACCAGGGAGGTGACCAACGTGGGTGAAGCAAACTCTGTTTACAAGGTGGTGGTTAACGGAGCACCTAGTGTTGAGATCTCGGTTAAACCGTTAAAGCTTGCGTTTAGAAGCGTGGGAGAGAAGAAGAGGTACACGGTCACGTTTGTTAGTAAGAAGGGAGTGAGTTTGACGAACAAGGCTGAGTATGGATCCATCACTTGGAGCAATCCGCAACACGAAGTGAGAAGTCCCGTGGCATTCTCTTGGAACCGGTTTTGATTACAAAAACAACAAATCTAACATCCTTAGTGATGTTTTCTATTGAAGTTTTATTTACTGTTCTGTTCTAGATGATTGGGTTTAGGCTAAACCAAAACCCATCCTGAGCCATAAGCAATGTGAAGTGTTCTTGTGTTGGTTTGGTTTGGTTTGAATGTGTAGGTAAAGCCATCCCAAAAAGCTTGGGACCGGGTAGAAGAAAATGTTTTCAGGAAAAAATTGTTGATGTTATATGCATTATTGCTTCAAGTTTTTTAATTGAACTATACTGATGTAATCGTTTCTTTAAAAAATGTGCAATATGAAAAGTAATGTGACATCACTCATGAGTCGTAGACAAAAGTGGAGAACATGCGTTCAATAAATGATCACATGAAGCTAACATGCAATGACTAATGATTATGTATTGAAAGTCTTCTAACGCTTGCAATTTCGACGGTGGCCGAAATGTTTTAAAGAGAAAAATACAACAGTATAGTAAATGCGTCTACCTGGCATGGGAGGACGACGTTTTCGTTTGCTCATTGAGAGACGTGTGCTTGATATTGGCTCTTATATTTGTAAAATTTCAAAAATAGTTATTGATTTATAAACAAAAATATAAAAAAATAGATGTGTGTTATAAACGTATTAATACGTTTGTGATTATCCACTATAATAGTTTATTATTAATCTTGTAATATATCTTACTACTACCGACTTACTACTCCTCTATATGAAGGAGGATTTGTGTTTTGAGAGACACAAGAAACAGAACAAAATGATGTGAAGTAATAATAACAACTTCTATTCTCTCTCTTTATGTCTAGGATCGATCTTTCTCAACAATAGTTATTTAGTCTTTCTCTTTCACAAATATTTATATTTTACCTTATTAAAAATATAATTCTTAATACGTTATCAGCACGAGTGCTCTCATACCGAAAATATGGGTTTTAAATTATGTTCAATTATTCACTTATTCTTTTTATTTTATGTTCATACGTAAAGAATGGCACTGCCTTCTCCGAAATGATCGCATGATAGACTGTGTCTCCTCATATCATATATTAATGGAGTGGAAGGTTAAACCTCCTCCTTAATCATTTTATGGAATGGTAGGTTAAACTTCTTCATTGATCAAATATTTATGGAATAGAAGGTTATACCTCTTCATTGAATTTATGGTAGGCTATGCCTCCTAAATTAATTTAATTTATTGCAATTTAATTACTCTGCAATTTAAATTTCGCATCTAAATTCATTCTATTAAATTTTTGCATTTAATTTCTGTCTTAATTCAATATTTATTTTCTTATAAATAATTCTATTACTATAATAATATGATAAATAAATATTTGACTACATGATTATTAACTTTTTCAACGGTCACAAAAATAATTTTCGAAATGTTTTTATTCTTCAAACGGCTAGTACAACGGTTATGAACAGTAATTTTCGATCTATAAATATACTCATTCTTCATTCATTTTATTCCATCTTCTCTTATCAAAGTTTTCATCAAATATTCTTCAAATAATTTTTATTTTGGAAAATAAAAAGAAAAGAAAAGAAGATGATTCGCATATTATTAACTTTATGTGCAATTGTTATTTTCGCTTCTATTTTTGGTCTCTTCATTGGAGATTTACTTCCGAAGAATTTATCATTACCGTTGCATTATATTTTTATGCATTAATATTTCTTGTAATCGCTTGTCTCATTAATTGTTTATCTTAAGAAATTAAAACAAATGTTCTAATAAAAAGGGTTTATGCCTCTGCACTTATTTTTTCTTTTTAAATTATGTATTGAATTATAATTTTTAAAAATTTCATATTTAAATTATGATATTTAATCATACTTTAAATTTGTTTATACAATCATTATGTCAAACTTGGCAAAGCTCGAAATCAATGCCCTTGAGATAACGGAGAAAAATTACATGACATGGCAGTAAGTGCAAAAGTGCACTTAAGAGGAAACGGGCTCCTTGAAACCATTGATAAGTCGAAAATCGACGTCGGATGAGAAAAAAGCAAAGGCCATGATATTCCTGTTCCACAAAAGAAGATCCCGCAGATCTATGGCAATCATTGAAGGAAAGGTTTGATCACCAGAAGTATGTGATCTTACCAAAAGCCAAACACGAGTGGATCAATCTCCGCTTCCAGGATTATAAAAGTGTTAGTGAATTTAATTCCGCAATGTTTGGAATTACATCGAGAATGATATTATGTGGAGAGGAAATAAGTGATTATGATATGATAGAGAAAACACTCTCCATATTTCATCCTGGAAACGTAGTCCTGCAACAACAATATCGAGCAAAAGGATATACTCGTTATTCGGAGTTGATGCAAGTACTCCTTGTTGCGGAACAAAACAATGAGCTCGTGACATTGAACCATCAAGCTCGTCCAACTGGATCTGCACCATTACCAGAAGTGAATGCTGCATCGTCCATATACAATAATTGGCAAGAGCGTGGACGCGGACGCGGTAGATACCGAGGTCGTGGTCGTGGACGAGGACGTGGACAAGGACGAGGAAGAGGATTCCGTCAAAATAACTCAAGTTCTGAAAGATATTATAAAAAGTTCCCTAAAAATGATGATAATCGGGAAGTGAAAAAACAAACTGCAAATGCCTGTTACAGATGCGGCATGAAGGGGCATTGGGAACGTGTTTGTCGTACTCCAAAACATTTTGTCGATCTGTACCAGAAATCACAAAAGACAAATGAAAAAGAAAGTGAATTCAACTTCATATCGAATGAACCCGGATCTTCATCACATGGCTTGAATGATGACACTCATCTCGACATTACAGATTTCATGATTGATCCCGAGAACATCAACTAATAATTAAAAAAAAAAAATCCAAATGATATGGTTATCTTTTTAAGAATAAAAGTTGAATCGTTTTAATGTATTATTTACTTTTTTGTAAAATAGTTTTTTGTTATAATATAAGTGTTTTTCTAAGTATTGTGTTCGTGTTTAAATATTTACTAATATATGTTTTATGATTCAGAAAATGTCAAAATTTGAGATTCAAGATGGAGATATATTGTCTTGCAGATAGTGCTACAACGCACATGATTATTAATAAAAAAAAATATTTCTCTTATCTCAAAATGCCATGATTCCGCTGAAAGCGTGTGTACTATATCAGGTAATGCAAAAATCATTATGGGCTCTGGAAGAGTCAGTTTTTCAATGCCAAGGGGAACAAAGTTCGAAACTAATGGTGCATTATACTCCCCAAAGTCTCACCGAAATTTGTTGAGTTTTAAAGATATCCGTGGAAATGGATATCATATTGAGACTATGAGTAAAAATGGCATTGAGTATCTTTGCATTACATCGGATAGGAAACATATATTGGAAGAATTGAAAATGTTGTCCTCCGGATTATATTGCACAAAAATAAATATGATTGAATCATATATTACAGTAAACTCAAAGTTTACTAGTACGTTTAAAATCTGGCATGAAAGGCTAAGACATCCTGGTTCAATCATGATGCGAAAAATTGTGCAAAACTCTAATGGCCATCCGTTGAAAAACGAAGATTTTTTGAAATCGGGCGAGTTTTGATGTAATGCATGTTCTCAAGGAAAACTTATAACTCGGCCCTCACCAGCTAAAATTGGGAATGAATCTCCTGTATTTTTAGAGAGAATACATGGTGATATATGTGGACCGATATATCCACCTTGCGGGCCATTTCAGTATTTTATGGTATTAATTGATGCATCTAGTAGATGGTCACATGTGTGTCTTTTGACCACAAGAAATACGGCTTTCGCAAAATTCATTGCCCAAATAATCAGGTTGAAAGTACATTTCCCTGATTATGCCATAAAGAAAGTGAGACTTGATAATGCCGGTGAATTCACTTCAAAAGCCTTTGATGATTATTGCATGTCAATGGGGATTGATGTTGAGCATCCAGTTCCCCATGTGCATACACAAAATGGCATGGCTGAGAGCTTAATATAAAGCGGTTGCAGTTAATTGCAAGGCCAATGATAATGAGAACAAAACTTCCAATTACTGTATGGGGACATGCTATACTGCATGCGGCCGCATTGGTCCAAATTAGACCAAGTGCATATAATCAATATTCCCCATTACAGTTAGCTTCTGGTCAAGAACCAAATATCTCCCATCTTCATGTTTTTGGGTGTGCGGTTTATGTTCCGATAGCACCACCGCAAAGAACAAAAATGGGGCCACAAAGGAGATTGAGAATATATGTTGGGTACACATCCCCGAGCATAATAAGATATCTTGAACCGCAAACTGGTGATATGTTTACGGCACGTTTTGCCGATTGTCATTTTAATGAAGATGAATTTCCAGCATTAGGGAGAGGAATTAAGCAAGTCTCACAAGATGTTACATGGTTTTCACCAACTTTAGTACATCTTGACCCTCCTACGAATCAACGTGAACTGGAAGTTCAGAAAATTATACATTTGCAAAATATGGAAAATCAACTACCAGATGCGTTCACAGATACAAGAAGGGTAACAAAATCATATATACCCGCTGCGAATGCTCCATCAAGAATTGAAATTCTGAAAGTACAAATTGATGGGAGTAATATAAACGAACCTGGGGTTCAACTGAAAAGGGGGAGGCCGATGGGCTCTAAAGATAAAAATCCCCGAAAGAAAAAGAAGTTGGGAGAACAAAATGAATTGGTTAAAGAAGAACCACATCATGAGAAATGCCCAAAAGATAACTATGAAAATATTCTAGAAGAACCCGACAAAGAGACAAGTCGAGAGAATGATCAAGAAAAAGAAAAGTGTGAAATTTCCATTAATTATGCCCAAGATGGAAGAATCTGGGTTAGAAATGAAATAGAGGATGATGATGGAATATTCTCCTTTTCTGTATCTAAAGAATTTGAAAATGAAAATGATGATCCAGACCCAAGATCTATATCGGAGTGCCAGAAAAGGTCCGACTGGGATAAATGGCAAGATGCCATAAGAGATGAATTATACTCCCTCAATAAAAAAAACGTGTTTGGAAATGTTGTTATTACACCCGAGGATGTAAAACCAGTCGGATACAAATGGTTCTTTACAAGAAAAAGAACCGAGAAAAATGAAGTCACAAGATATAAAGCTAGACTTGTGGCACAAGGATTCTCTCAAAGACCGGTAATTGATTATGATGAAACATATTCCCCGGTAATGGATGCAATCACATTCAGGTACTTGATGAGCTTAACGGCATCTAAGAATTTAGAAATGTACCTTATGGATGTTGTAACTGCATACCTATATGGATCACTTGACAGTAACATATACATGAAAATTCCGGAAGAATTCAAATTCCCAGAAGGATCAAAAATCCCAAAAGGATCCGAAAATGTTTGTTCGGTCAAATTACAGCGATCATTTTACGGATTAAAGCAATCCGGTCGCATATGGTATAATCACTTGAGTGAATTTTGGATGGAAAAGGGATATATAAATAATGCGATATGTCCTTGCGTGTTTATAAAGAAAGCATCATCAGGATTTGTGATCAATGCTATTTATGTTGATGACCTGAACATCGTTGGGACTCAAAAGGAAGTTGATGATGCAAGAACTCATATGAAAGAAGAATTTGAAATGAAAGTCCTTGGAAAGACAAAGTTTTGTCTCGGGCTTCAAATAGAAAATATCAAAGATGGTATATTTATACATCAATCAAATTACACCACAAGAGTATTAAAGCGTTTTCATATGGATAAGGCAAATCCTTTGAGTACCCCAATGGTCAATAGATCACTTAATGTTGATAAGGATCCATTTCGACCTTGTAAAGATAATGAGGAAATATTAGGTCCTGAAGTACCATATATGAGTGCTATTGGTGCGTTAATGTACCTTGCAAATTGTACTAGACCAGATATAGCTTTTGCTACTAACCTACTTGCAAGGTATAGCTCAGCACCTACACGGAGGCACTGGACTGGAATAAAGCAAATCTTCCGATATCTTCAAGGTACGTTAGACCTGGGATTATATTACCCTAGAAACTCTGCGTGTGGTCTAGTTGGTTTTGCAGATGCAGGATACTTATCAGACCCCCATAAAGCTCGGTCGCAAACCGGATACGTTTTCACAATGGGAGGTACTGCGATCTCGTGGCGTTCTCAAAAGCAGACTTTGGTTGCCACTTCTTCAAATCATGCAGAAATCATTGCACTTCATGAAGCATGTAGAGAATGCGTGTCGCTTAGATCGATGATACACCATATACAAGAAGCTAGCGGATTAGAAATCAGAAAAGAGCCTACGAGAATATACGAAGATACTGCGGCTTGTGTTTCTCAACTCAAGGATGTATACATTAAGAGCGATACGACGAAACATATCCCTCCGAGATCTTTTCACAAAAGCGCTTCCTACTTCTACATTTCGAAAGCATATTCAGAGTATCAGAATGCGTCATTTATGAGATTTGTGAAGATCATATATTTGAGGGGAAGATTATGTTACTGTACTCTTTTTTCCTTTTTCATGGTTTTTATCCCACCGGGTTTTTTTCATGATAAGGTTTTTAACGAGGCAGTATACGATAATATAAGATGGATAATCAAGGAGGAGTGTTATAAACGTATTGGATAAATACGTTTGTGATTATCCATTATAATAGTTTATTATTAATCTTGTAAAATATCTTACTACTACCGACTTACTACTCCTCTATATAAAGGAGGATTTGTGCTTTGAGAGACACAAGAAATAGAACAAAAAGATGTGAAGTAATAATAACAACTTCTATCCTCTCTCTTTATGTCTACTATCGATCTTTCTCAACAATAGTTATTTAGTCTTTCTCTTTCACAAATATTTATATTTTACCTTATTAAAAATATAATTCTTAATAATGTGAATGTTTTTAGAAAGATTTTGAAGGTTTTCAAATCATTAATATATTGCTTTAAAAACTTTTCATTTTTTAAAAGTCTTCACAACTTTTAAAGTTCATTTGCCAAAGAGAACCTCAGAATTGAGATGATCCACCTGGATAGAGTAATAAATCGATGTTCGTTTAGTGCATGATCAGATCATTTAAAGGCTTCTTCAAAATTCAGTTGATATTATCTAAAATTTATGGTTGACTCTTGGTTGGGACAATAATTCACTTCATCATGATCAACAGCTAAAATGAGTAAATATGTAAATTGGATCTAACCAAATTTTTAGACCAAACTGATTAGATTCGACGATTATAATTTACAAAAGTACAAATATGTTCAAATTATATAAAAAAAGTATTCCATCATATTTCATAAGATCTAATAATAAACTTGAAATAAAAAACCATAATTAAATGAAATAAACTAAAAATAAAATAAACCACATAAATATTTAAATCGAAATAAAATTTAATATAAATAATATCTACATAAATATTGTATATAAAGATATGACTCGATATAAAATATAAATATAAATATATATATTACTATTTGTATTGTTTTAACCGGAATTGTGAAAATTTCGGAAATTTCTTTTCTCATATTATCTCATTCTGTTCCCAATCCAAAATTAGAAATTCATTCCATATGAAAATGTAAAATTATATGAGACAAAAATTTGGAAATGGATATGAAACAGACGGAATGAATCAGAAAATAATTGAAGTTATGCCCATCTATGGTCATAGATTTGCTATCGAGTTTTGATTTTATGCTCGTTGGTATTTCATGTAAGCGGAGTTTCCTTTAAGTTTAACGGACTGGAAGAATCAAAATTCCACGAGAATACTATCAATTGTTTTTAAATAACTAAATTGTTAGTATAAATTTTATTTTACTTTCTATATCATTTAAGAATTTTGATACTTAGACGAAACAAGAATTCATTCCTTAACTTTAATTTTGTTTTTATAAACAAAAACAGAAACTTACATGAATTGATTCGAAGCAAACGAAACAATAGAGTAAGTATGGATATTTGTGTTTTTGAGTTGGATCCAATACTTGATTGTGATGTTGTTAATTGCTCGGCAATCTACACACATCCTCCAGGAACCATCTTTCTTTGGCACAAGAAGCACTGGTACAGCACATGGGCTGAGGCTCTCTCGGATATAGCCCTTGTCCATAAGTTCTCGGACTTGCTTTTCTAGCTCCTTGTTCTCTTGCGGATTCATCCGGTATGCGGGTTTGTTGGGTAGATCTGAGCCTGGCACGAGGTCTATCTAGTGTTCTATGCCACAGATTGGTGGAAGTCCATCTGGTTTCTCTTCAGGAAAGACATCTGAAAGTTGTTAAGTATGGCATTCACCTCGGTTGGAAGTTCTAGCTCTTCAAGTCCTGTTCTTAAACATTCTTTGTAAACCATTAGTAATATAGTGCCCTGGGCACTCATAACACGGTTTAATCCACTAGAGTTGATGTAGAGACTAGTCGTACTTACCTTGGACTCTTGGTTCATTCTCTTTTGAAGCTCATGAACTTCAGCTGGGCTTAGGGGAGCTAGATTATACTTACGATCTTCATGGGTGAAGGAGTAGTAGTTCGTGCGTCCATCATGGAGTGTGTATCTATCAAACTGCCATGGTCTCCCCAACAGAAAATGTCCAGCTTGCATCGGCACTACATCACATAGGACTTGATCTTTGTACTTGCCAACACTGAATGGGACGATCACTTGCTCGTTGACTTTAAGTTCTGTGGAATTGTTCGGGTGATTGGTCTTTTCAAGACCTAACCTGTCTACCATGAACTTGTTAGCAACATTAACACAAGAACCTCCATCAATCACGAGGTTACATACCTTGTCCGAGATAGTGCATCGCGTGTGGAACAAGTTTTCTCGTTGGGCTTGATCTTCAGGGTGGCTTAGCAACACTCGCCTGGTCACAAGCATCTCTCTTGTGTCTGGATACTCAATGTCCTCGTCAGATCTCTCTTCAGTTTCCTCCATTTCATCTTTAGACTCGTATCCTCCATTGGCCGTGATGACCATCACTCTCTGGTTTGGACAGTCTCGTGCATAGTGTCCTCTGCCTTGACATTTAAAGCAAACAACATCACGAGACCTAGCTTGATTAGGAGTAGTGATCTTACCTGGTTCAGTGCGGTTTGGTTTGGCTCCCTCTTTGGCTTTATCTTTTTTTTCGGGAATCGCCTTCAACCGCCTTGCCTTTGTCCAAAGCTTTGCTGCTACTTGAAGCCCACGGCTGGTTGGATTTGTTGCGGTTGGAGTATGATGTTTTTCTCTTAATCTGAGTCTCCACTTGAACCGCGAGATGGAGGAGTTCATGTTGGTTGTGGTACTGAGCTCGTTCCACCTTTCATGCAATCCGGTCATGAAGCCCATCAACAAATTGAGCCATCAAAGCTTCCTCAGATTCCTCCAACTCCAATGAGTTCATTAGCTTCTCAAATTCTTCAAAGTACTCATCCACTGACCTAGTTCCCTGCACCAACTTACGAAAGCGTTTCTGTAAGTCTCTATGGTAATGTTCAGGCACATACCTTTGGCGTAGGAGGTACTTCATGTCGTTCCATCGGCTTATTGCTTGGAATCGTTGCCTTCTATCCCACAAAGACAATGCATTCTCGGTAAGTTGAGCTGCGGCAATGGCAACCTTCTTGTGCTCATTGTACCCATAGCACTCAAAGATGTATTCCATGTGTCGCTCCCAATCCATGTAAGCTCCGGGTCGGCTTTACCTGAAAAGGTAGAAGGCTTTAGCTTAATCTCATGGTTCTTGCCTTGGTTGTTTGCCTCTCGATCACAGTTGTTGTGAAGTGGATCACGCCTCCTCCGTCTTTGGCCTTGCTCTTGGTCCAGTTGATCATCCTCCAAGTCCGGCATGTTTTGATCGGTCTCATCATTTTCGGTGTCTCGGTTCCTTGCAAACACATTGCGGATGGGTTGCATCCCTGGCCGTTGCTCAAGTTGGTCCATGCGTGCACCAATTTGTTATCCGAGAGCTTGAATTTCTTCTCGGAAGGCAGCCATCATCTGAGCCATAGGGTTCGCGGCTTGCTCTCCATTCTCCCCCATTGTTCTCCTTCTTGCGTGACTTGCACTCGATACAAACAAGAAAAGGATCAAAGGTACCGAGTGGTTTCAAGAAGAACTAAATTCGCAACACAAAAAGAAAGAAATGGAACAATGATATTTATATATATATATATATATTAAGATTATGCAACTTGACACAAAAAGGAAAGAACTTAAACACGAACAAAACCGAAAAGGATAGATAGTTATGTCGACTTCGGATGCAGCTAATTAACCTAGACAAGTGCAAAAATGGTTGGGCGGCTATGGATGCAAATCTGAAGCCTAGACAAGTCGATCTGTATGATTACCCCCTTTTTTTTTTATTTGGATGAAACAACTAACTAGATGATTCACGGATGCAACAAGACTAACAAAACGAATGGAACTATATATATATATATATATATATATATTTTAAGATGATGCAAACAAGAAACAACCAAGCAAAGAACTCAACAAACGAAAAATAAGAAGAACACAAAGAAAACGAGTTGAGGGATAGAAAGAACCAAAGATTAAATCTTCGGCTTTGATACCAAATTGATATAAGAACCGGTTGTGGTGCTTATATGGACGGATAGGAAGATGGAGCCTTGAGATGGTGTTCACTCTTTCTCTTGGCTAGCTGATGATCGATGGTGAGGATCTACACAATGGCGTTCACTTCTCTTGTGTTGGATCGGTTGGATGAAGGACGATGGTGGATTGAAACACGACACAAAGGAGATGGCTCTTCCTTTGATACGGTGCGGCTCCTACTCTTGGACGAATCACACGTACAAGGGCAAGAACAAGAGAATTCACTTCTCGGTTGTACTTAGACCAGAACTGCTCATTTATTGATATGGTGTAAAAGGTGGCTACAAGAGCTGAAAGGGACTTTATTAAATAGCCCAGCAGCTTGAACCTTCTAGGGTTCGACACAAAGAAAACTACAAGCTAAGACTCTAAACAACAGGACGTTTAAAAGGTAAAAGAAACGAAAACCGCAAGGTGTCCAATATGGAGCTATAAAAGGAAACTATGAGTTCGGTACTTAAAACAAAGAAAAGAACACAAAAATAAGACTAAGTGTTGGTGGCTTGGGTTTCTCCTGCAAGAGCAATTTAATAATTATAAACCTTACCTGTCTTACCTCTTGGAATGGTCGGATAGATCAGTGCCTGAGCTTCCTTGAAGGTGTGAGCTGTCTCGCTTGATTCTTCGGTGTCCAACTTGGTTGATTCTTGAAGTTCTTGATCTTGGCTCTTGTTAGCTTCTTCTTGGCCCAGGTTGATCTGCCCAAAGTCCTCAGCTAGATTCTTGATGATTGTATTAGGTGATAGCTCTCCGAGTGTGGTCTTCATGTCCTTTACAATATCGGTTCGATCTTTTGGATTCTGGACTTGCTCGGTCTCTTTGGGGTCGGTCCATCCTAGTTCTTCTGGTTCCAAAGAGTAGATGTGAGCTTGTACAACTGCATTGAACCTCTTCATTAGTTGTTTGGACTTAGATCGTGTCATTGGCCCTTCTAGTACGGTGGGTGGCTCCGGCTCAGACCGGATGTTTACATCAAACGTTTTCAGTTTTCATAGCCTTTAAACAAGTTTCGCTCTCCTTTTCGTTTACCCGGATAAAAGCTTGTTATGAATTATAATTTTCCTACACTAGGGTGCTTGATGTTTGTGTCAAGTCTCACTTCCAAAGATCAAGACTATTTAAACAAACAATTTTCTTGAATTTTAGCAGAGCCCTAAGACATTTCCTTCATTCCTGGTTTAAGCTCGTTCGGAGTTGGTCTCAAATTATATGTTTAGTCTCTCCATATTTGGGTGTATTTTCAAATCTGTGTTTGATTTTAGAACTTGGTTCCTCTTAGTTTGGAATCTTTGATTTAATAGCCGTTGGTCGTCATCGGATTCTTTGAAAATATGTTGGATTAAATCTTCAATAAGGTCTTGGGGAAATCTTTGAGGATAATTCTTCTTTGTAATGAACTATAGCTGCGTTGAGTATATATTCCAACTGTTGAGATGTTTTATATTGGCTTTCATTTGAGCTGAACTCAGTTCGGTTGTCTCCTTAGCTCTCATCAGCTTTAAGCTCTCTTCTCCAAGTCTTTTGATTTCTTGCTCCTTTGGTTGGTGACGATCTGAAGATTAAATCACATCCACTCTATCAGCGGTTTTATTTATATCCATTTTAATAGCCATAAATTTTAATTTATATATAGGTTCGTCGTGAGATAATTAAATATTTCTTGCGTTAGAGGAATGTTATTTGAAATTATGTTTAGCCATGAAGATTGATTGAGTTTCGGAAGTTCAATTCAAAAGTGACTCCTTCACTTTCTTGCATGGTAGTTTCGAGATAATTTTGCAAATCATGTTGTAGAGGTTGATTGGTAGAAACTCAGCCATTACCTTCCATTTATCTTTCTTAAATAAAAAGGCAGATGTTGGTTTGGTTGAGACTTGGATCAAAGTTACTTTTTCCGAAAATGAGACTAGAAAGTAAGAAAGAAAGCTATTTTAGATGGGTAAGAGAGAATATAAGAAAATGAAAAAGAGGATATTGACTTACACACAACGTACCGTCCTCCGACTTCACAAGTAAGCAATCTCCCACACGAATTCTCATGTTACATATATTCGATTCCTCACCGAACTTTCATATTTATATTTACCAAAGTATTTCAACTTTTTTATTTGAAAATTTTTGTGTCTCAAGAAACATTAATTATGATTTATTATTCAGTTCCCCCCACGGTTCTAGTATTTACTGGATAAATAATAAGAATATTGGCATATTCACTATTTCAAAGAACTTACACATTAATATATATATATATATATATATATATATATGTTATGTTTTTTTAATGAGATATTATTATGTTGATGAGACGTGGTGCATAGAAAGTCAAAATGTACGTCGCCGAACATTTGAAAAACTGACCAAGTATGGACCATTTCTTCTTCTTTTTTGCTTTCTTTAGAGTCAAGAAATTAAATGAAAAGTAACCCATACGTGATACGAATCTATATATAAAAGAAAGATCCAAGAGTTTAGTTTGTTAGTAGAATTAAGGAAAATGAAAGCTGTGGTGAGCAAATTGCATTGTTCTGCGACGGAGGAGGTGATGGTGGTGAGACGGCGGCCACACGTGGTTAACGGCGGTGGCTTCGTCGTCACAGATTGTAGAGAGAAGATTGTTTTCAAGATCGACGGTTGTGGAGTTCTTGGCACCAGTGGAGAGTTAGTTCTTAGAGATGGTGATAGTAATGATTTGCTTCTCATCCATAAAAAGGTATTTTTTTATTATTATTATCCCAAATTTGTAATGCCAAACTTTCAAAGTTTTTTTTATCATGAACATCAAGTGAATTTCATGAATTCTTTATGGAGTAGAAAATAAGCTTTTAAAAGAAAGGTAATATAGACTTATAGTTATGAAAGAGCTATCTAAACAACGACTAGTGTTCGAAATGTTCAATCCTCCTTAGCTTTGTGTTCTGCTTTGTAGCCATTGTTGGCAAATAAGAGGTCTTCATAGATCGGTTGTATGTTTTATAACCCTTTCGGGTAATTAATGGAAATCCATATTAAAAAAAAAAAAAAAAAAAAAAACAACGACTAGTGAAAATGTATTTACGTTTTATGAAGCCGTGTGTTTTATGAACGATTGCTATATTTTCCACGTACAAACAATCAAGTCCGAGTGAAAATACAAGTTTTTATAGACTTAAACTGATGTCGTAAGAAAGATTAAATATTTTATGTAGAAATAATATTATAGACCATTATCTCTACATTTTAGTCTATGAAAATGGAGTTTAAAAATCGATAAAATAGCAGTAGAAAAATATTTTTATCAGCATACTAGAAGAACTTTTAAAAACTTGGAAACCTAATTTTATATATATATATATATATATTAATAATAATAATAATAATAATAAGAAAGCTATCAAATAGGCAAATACCCTTTTTCTTTGTTTACTAGGCACTCCTCTGAAACAACCTTCTTAGTATATAAACAATAACCGGTATGTTAAAGCAACTAATAGATATTCCATTAAGAGGAAAAAGTTGATTTGTGTACTTTCTTTATTACAAGTCTCATGTTTTGAGAGTGGTGTAGGGAGGAATGGTGCAGGCTCTAAGCATTCATAACAAGTGGAGAGGTTATAGTTACGACTATCAAGGAAGCTCTAAACCGGTTTTCACATTGAGAGATCCTAAACATTCTTGTTTTTCCATAACCGGTTCCATCCGCATCTCGGTCCAACCAGGGAATTGCTATTTCGATGTGAGAGGGTATTTCCCGGACAGGGATTGTAGCATCATTGATTCTACCGGACATGTCATTGCTCAGGTGAAAGAATGGAGTGGGAGCAGAGACATATATTCGGTAGTGATAAAAGAAAATGTCGATAAAGCTTTTGTTTTCGGAGTAATCGCAGTTCTTGATTATATCTATGGCGAGTCTACAAGTTGATGATTGGTTCATCACTTTCTGAATATCATCTGCGAATTACTCTTCCCTAGACTAAATCTTTGTAATGTGCATGTTGTTCCATGTATAGTTTGAAGACTCGATTTCGTTTTTTATTTAATAACTAGGGATTAATGATAAATTGATGAAAGTAAAGCACACAAGGGGTGTGGAAGAAGAATTATATTATTAGACTCTCATGAGAAATAAGTTACAATATGAATAGACTTCTTGATTGGTACTGCAGATAAAAAAACAGTAGCAGTAAGTAGTAGGAGCGGTATGCTTTAGAAGCTGTATACTATGTTAATTGTAACATAATTAGGTGATTGGTAAAACTGCGAGCATTTATATATTAAATTACCAAAATAGACATAATTATAACTAACAAAATCATTGATGAAAGAAACAAATCAAACATTAAAAAAAGTGATGAATCTTTCAAACCAATTGAAACAAAAACTTATAATATTAAAAAAGCTATCTAAGCATAACGAGCAGCCCAAATACTTTCGGCAATATCGTTACGAACTCCTGTCATGTAAGCATCTCCTGTAGGTTCATAACGTGTGACTTCGACTTCTGGTTGATCTTCTGGATTTGAAAGATTTAGTTCTTGTTCTTCCATCCATTCGTACTCATCAAAATCATCATCCTTTAAGGTTGCCTCTCGTATAAAATTATGAAGGGCCATCGTTGCAACAACAATCTTGCATTGCGTCTGTAATCGTGCCTCATTTTTCAGAATTCGCCATTTTGCCTTCCACACACCAAAAGTACGTTCGATCACTGAACGTAAAGACGAATGATGTTTGTTAAACCACTCACTTGCACTATTAGGTGGTCCATCACCCCATTGATGCGGGTGGTATCTGGTTCTACGGTACGGAGCTAAATAACCTTTTCTGTTCGGATATCCAGAATCAACAACAAAATATTTTCCTTCAGGTGGTGTCGGAAAAAATGTGTCATTCTGCGCACAATACGTAAGAACTTTTGTATCATGTGCTCTGCCTGGAGTTCCTACATATGCATATATGAACTTCATATCCAAATTGCAAATAGCAAGTATGTTCATCGAGGCAAATTGCTTTCTCACATTCCAAAATCTCTCTTTTTGATCACTTCTAACCCTTACCGACACATGAGTACCATCAAGAGCTCCGATACATCCACTAAAATGAGGCCAATATTTCTTATTAGAAATTAGACGATTGTTAGTCTGCTGAAATTCATCATGATGAGGCTTTAAAATATCCTTGGAGAGAAGAAGGACAGCATCTAATACCTCCATAAATTTCCTGTTCACCGTCTCCTGGCTTCGCTGAAAGTTCTTAGCAATTTCCCGCTGTACTTCATCATGTCCAACTGTTTCCAGAAACATTGCCACTGCCTCTTCTAATGAGCACTCACGTGACTCTTTAAGATTATAACTATTTCTTAAAGTATCACATAACTGTATGAATCTGTCTTTATTCATTCGCACCGTCTCATAACACTCTCTACCAGAACCGTTAATCATTTGCATTGTATGACGCAAACCACGTCCTCTGTCTGTTCTCATCAACTGTCTATCACCGTATGGATCAGGTTGCTCGGTTTCAACCAGTAACCGAATTGCCAGAAGAATGTTTTTATTACACACCATGGCGAGTTCCTGCAAAAAAAAAACATATAATATATAAATGAAATTAGCATACAACGAGTTATATAACAACGTTAACTATGCATGCATGCAATTATAAGATGCTAAACACACTGTAACAAAAAGTAGACCACATGTAATCCAAAAGCAATCAAAGCCATAGAAACAAGTGTCATAAGAAGAAGAACATGCAGAAAAAAAAATTGGTTCTTAAATCCAGAAAACACAAGCCACGTAGAAACGTGTTTATAATAAAACAAAAAAACACCAAAGTCTGATTCAAACCCCAAAAAACGAAGAATGATATTCATAGAAAGCCAAGCCTAAATCATAAAGAAAAGATCAAACTATCTAGTTCTTCTTCCCTGTAACCCTTTCTAGATATTTTATCTTTTGTTGCTCATTTGGTAAGGTCATTAAAATTTGACGACCATTCTCGTTGCCAGCTAGGTAATCAAGAGCCGCCCAATATAACTCGCCTTCTTGATCTAGCGTAGATAGCTTCAACAACTCCCCCATACATATAGCACTACTAAATGGGTTAAAGGAGTCAAATGTTTGTCGCCCTGCTGACCAAAATCTCTCTTGATTTTCTAAAGTAGTTGTGATACGATCCCAGTGATTTGAGTTGGGTCTTTTCCGAGAAGCTCTTGATTTGCAGGGTTTTTCTTGATGTGATCTTTTGGAACCATGAGTTTGTTGAGTCTTTTGACTATCTGCAGTTTGACCATCAGCAGGCCTATCAACTGGTGATGATATCTCATCCGATTCTCCTTCAGATTCTATATTTTGAGGCAATTGGCTCGGTCCTTGTTGATGTTGCCAACCTTCACTGACAGAGATTGTAACTCTCTGGTATAAAGAATCAAGGAGTGGAATATCCCGTAATGGATGGAGACGAATTTTTGTGGCTTCTGGACAAACCTACAATGAACAAATAACAATTGTAAATTGGAAAAACAAATTTGTAAGAACATGAAAGATGTACGTAACATTGGCTTATTAAAAAAGTACCTTAATTAGCTGATCCCACCAATCAGAACTCATATCGATCTCGCCAAATTCAGTGAATACCAACCCAGTAGCATTTTTTGTTACCCGTTTATATATCTCATACTGCCTCCGAAGATGTTCAAGACGACTTTTAAATTTTCCCCATGGTTGGTTCAAACCAAACCTGCTCAAAAATCCGGCTCGGATGTTTTGTCTCCCTATCTCATTAAAACATGTGCCTTTCCAATGTCCCTTATCTTTTTCACCAATAGCTAATACTAACATCTCATGACTCATCTCATGTGTCCAAAAAAATTTTGGCTAAAAAATCCGGAGAAACCAGAATTACAACCAATACAACAATCAAACTAACAAATAAAAAATCAAATTATAGATACACGTATGTTCATACCTTGCTAGACGGCTGCGTAGGAACTCGAGAATTCGACATCGTTATTGCTTTTGGTGAAACACAATTTTTTAACCGTTATTTATAAGGTACGTAGATAGAATATTAGGGTTAGAGAGAATATTATGTTATTATTTTCACAATTTTTTGTTAGAAATATAAGGGTATTTTTGTAATTTTTAGTTAATAAGGTAAAATGCTATTCTAAAAGCTTCATTATAGAGCATTATGATATTGAGCAGATGGAAGCCGCCAATGCTCTTTTAAATGCTTTACTTATTATTTGTGATTGGATATTAAAAGCTTTCAGCTAATGTAAATGCCATACCAATCAGACTCTTATATAGAGTAATAGAGATTGAATAAACATAATTTCCTAATTTCTTATGGAATAATATATTACATATAAATATTAATTTCCTATTCTTAGATATTCCTCTAGATTCTTCCAAATCCTTATGATTCTTCTTGATCTTTCGAGATATGGTCGATCTTCGATCTTCCAATATCCTCTAGCAAGCTCATACGTGGTAACACGTGTGAGATTGGACAAATCTTCAAAATATCAGACTTATACCAGCTGCTATCTAGGTCATCAATGACGTTTATACCCGGTTGTAGGATCAGATCGGCTGCAACACTCGGCTGTCGGGTCATCATCGACGTTTATACCGGGTCGTAGGGTTCTTCAAATAGTAGGGGGACAAAACTCGTGACTGCGATGTCTACAAGTAATTCACGACTGCGAAAATAAACAACTCACGAATGCGAGAAGTCAGATCAAAGGATGCTACTCACCAGGGTGAGAAAAACATCAAACTTGAACGAATCAAATCATAGATTCATGTTCAAAATCATATAACCATCTTCATAATTGAAGATCGTGTGAACAGACCATCATCGAAATTGATATGATCAAACCCACGGTTAAGTATAGAAAAAACTGGTGAAAACAATTCACCTTTTACCAATAAATAAAACCAAGTCAATCATGTGCTGCATAATTCTTGGACTCCAAGAAACTAGCAATACACTAGTCAATACGCATCCAACATGGTCAAACTATGACCAAATCAACAAAACAAGCCACTCTAAATTGTGGACTAACACGACCGAGCATAGAGCACGATAAAATAAACTTTGTGGACTTGGAAAGATCTAGAGGAATATCCAAGATCTAAATTGTGGACTAACACGTCTAAGATATTGGCCCAACTTTTTTTTTTTTAGGAAGAAAAATAAACTTTGATTCACGGGTTTTGGATCTTGGCTCTGCTACCATGATAAATTGATGAAAGTAAAACACACAAGGATGTGGAAGAAGAATTATATTATTAAACTCTCATGAAAAATAAGTTACAATATGAATAGACTTATACAGAGATTGAATAAACATAATTTCCTAATTTTTTATGGAATAATATATTACAGATAAATGTTAATTTCCTATTCTTGGATATTCCTCTAGATCTTTCCAAATCCTTCTGATTCTTCTTGATCTTTCGAGATATGGTCGATCTTCGATCTCCCAATAATTAACCGCCCTACAGGAGGTAAGCTGAATAATACAAAATTTATTTTCAATATAAACTTGTATCTTAATTTTTAATAAATATTTAAAAATATTTAATTTACTTTTAGTTGAAAATAACATTAGCTTTACATTTTTTTTATAAAGCTCTTTAGAAATGTAGCATTTGATTTTTAAAATGTATAGTTAGATTTTTTTTTTTGTTCTGATGTTTGTTTCTTGAATCCTTTCTTACCCTTTTACTTCAGAAAAAGATCCATTTGTATCGTCCTTTATTTTATACATTAGACTTAAACCACTAATTAGATGAAGCTTAAGAGAATAGTCAATTTAATAAAATGTATAAGTGACTTAATCTAAAAAATTGGCGCTAATGTTTAATTTCTTAAATCTCACATGACAATATTTAGAAAAATAAATCTATATATTTTTATTATTTTCTATATCAATAAAATCTTGAGTATAAAGTTTTTATAATAAAATATTTTTTTTGGAAATCTAATTATAAATTTCTACTATAAAATTTTATCTATTGATTTTTATATTTTCTTATTTTCTGATTTTTCTGGTTAAATAAAATTCTGATATATAATTTTTATTTTCTTTTTGGTGTACAATAGAAATGACTTTTGAAATTATTATTAAAATTGTTAACTGTAAAGACGATAGCTATTTTGAGTATTAAAGTATAGATAACACAAATTATAATAAATCATGTAAATAGTTTTATTTTATTAAAATAAATCAATTTAATAATTATAAATTAATAAAATAAGTTAGTGATATGTCACAATTAAAATATAGGACATAAATGATTCGAACTATCTCATAATAATGTTATTCACTTGTCGTTTTACTACAAAACATTTCATGTGATCAATGGACACAAATGATTCAAATATAAATAGTACACACAATTCTTATTTTTCACCTAAAAGAAAATATATATAATGAACCGTTTGGACTCTTTAAAATTGAAATAATATATTCTAATTTTATAAGCATGATATAGCGACGAAGGTAATAGCTTTAAAAATCTAGAATGGTTGAATATAATTTCCAAATATTATTCATATATTTTTACTACGATTTTTAGATATTCCAAGTAAAATAGACATTTTTCAATGTTTATAGGACTAGAATATTTACATATTGGATGTCGACCATCAATGTTGCATAGAGATGTCAAAAGTACAAATATACTGCTGGACAAGCGGTTTACTGCCAAACTTGCCGTCTGGACTTTCAAAATCTTTCCAACTTGGAGATAAATAACATCTTTCGACAGTTGTTGCTGGTATTCCTGGATATCTTGATCTTGAGCAAGTATTATAACTCCACCTAAAGTAAAACTTTTATATATATATGTAGAACCATTATGTGTTTAAAGGAAGTCCTAAATAATAATGCATTCATCTTCATTAGCTAAATGAATGCACACACATGTATCTTACTCTGTGTTTTTTCCTTGCTAGATATTACAGAACATGTCGATTGGCACAAGTGAGCGATGTTTATAGTTTTGGGATTGTATTATTGGAGATAATCACAAACCAACGTGTGCTTGACCAAACTCGCGAAAAGTCACACATAGCAGAATGGAATGAATTTATGCTTAAAAGAGGAGATATTACCAGAACCATAAGATTCATGGTAATTACAACTCTCTTTCTGTTTGGAGAGCTCTTGAGTTGGCTATGTTATGTGCAACTCTTTTTTCAGAAAAACGACCAAACATGTTCCAAGTTGTTTTGGAGCATAAAGAGTGTCTTACTTCTCAACTCTCGACCAAAAGCAGCTATCAAGACATGGACTCTCAAAGTTCCCTTGAAATGAGTATGAGCTGTGACACCAAGGATGTACCTAGCGCAAGGTAATATTTGCAAAGAATCCTTCTTTGAGTTGATGGTATTTCTATCGTCAGAGAGTTACATCATAGAGAAAAATGAGAGAAAATATATAGCACTCTATATATCTATACTATTAAAACAGGAAACAAATGTGAAAAAACCAAAATGACTGTGCTATATTACGAAATATGCCACTGCATATTAATGATTTTTCTTACAATTCATTAATGGTAACTACGGAAAAGAACATTATCTCTACTAAACATGTTTCCAAATAATAAAACTATTAAACATGTATCCAAACAACTTAAAATAATAGGTCTCATATTTCTTATTAATTAAAAACGAAAATGAAAATAAAATCATACATATTAAACTATTAAATCAATTGACAAATATAATTAAATAATATAGCACATCAATTACTTTAATAGATCATAAAATCAATTTTTAGTAAACATACATATAAAAAAACATAAGTAAATATACTTTTGAACATATTTCAATAATAAAATAAAAAAGCTTACATAGAAACTAAATTATAATATTAATAAACTTATAATTTAGAAAATATAAAATTTTAACTTGGAAAACTTATTTTTTTTTTCAAATTAGATCAATATATTTTTGACATCATAAAATGAAAATATTAAGAATAAGTTTACATATATATATTATTCAATAATATAGTGAGACATGTTAAGATTATTGTTTTTATAATTACGAATTTTTAATATTTATGTCATTAAAGTATCTAAAATATTTAAATAATTAGAAGATGGATTAAGATAATTAACTGACATGTCTTGATTATAAAAATATTTCAAATAACTAATAAATTCATAGATTAGCCTATTTTATTTTTTTATAATTGTGAAATTAATTTCAAATATATAAACGGGTCTATAAACTTTTGTAAATTATAATATGAATATAGTAACATCATAAAAACTATATATATGAAAAATATAAATACATATACATATATACATATATACATCAATGGAATGACTTTTTAGGATAGGAAGAAACCGTTTCTTCTCTCTACGCGATCGCCTTTGCGATCGTCACAACCATCGTTTCTTCTCTCTGATATGATGTCTCAGAGCACTAAACCGATGTCATCTCATGCGAAGATTAAAGAGTACCGAGAACCATCGGTATCACATGACGATGGCGTTAAAGACCTTTCTCGCTTCTGGGATACTCTTAGACGGTTTCACTCCATTGTGGCCATTAAATTCATTGTGTTTCTCTCATTTCTTCATGGCGATTCAGTAACTTCCATGGTGATTTTTTGGGTGATCATACGGTTTCCCATTTTCATTAAACTGTCTCGATGTGATGACAGTTTCTTCTATCTTCGACGTCGGAGTGGGACGGTTTAACGACAGTTTCTCTCTTGTCTCGATCCTGTTTATCGTGGGAATCATGAATGATTCTCAGGATTTCATTTTGCCCAAGTATAAAATCCGTCAAATTTTTTGGCGTCTTAGTTGACGAATTTGGGATCCTGGGAAGTCAACATGGAAGAGAGGATGGACCGGAATCGAAATGCACTCTCTTTGTTGTATGGGATATTCGTACAATCGTTGAAAGTTGGCAATCCCATTTTCTATGTCTTTTGAAAGAATCAATATATTGGGTTCTTCACCGAAGAATATCTCTAGATCTAAAGTGGGAATTGGTCAATGTTATACAACAAAATGGTGTTTATGATGGTTATGCGCATAAACGAAGATGAAGATCACAACATTTGGATTGCGAATTTTAGAGCGAGTAAATCTTTTCTTGGAGAAGTATCGCCAAGCTTAGTTTCTTTTGTATTATTATCTTCTAAAATCTTGTGTTTAGTTTTTCTTGTAATTCCTATGTATCTTTGAATATTTATTTATAAATAGAAATAGATGTTAAAAAATACATATATAAATCAATAAATATATTATATAATCATACTATAAATATAAATTAGATAATATTATAGTCTAATTAAAATTAAAATTAGGAATATAAATCAATAAATATATTATATAATCATACTATAAATATAAATTATATAATATTATAGTTTACTTCAAATTAAAATTAGCAACATGTCTCAAATTATGATTTATACAAATATATCTGCGTACACAAATATACACAAATAACAGAACTCAACAAAAATATATGTGTACAATATATTTAATATCCGATGTTCTATCATTAAATCTAATATATTGATTAGATATCAATATTAAGAAAATAACTTCACCAACCACAATTCAAAACAGATATTGGATCCGATTTTGTTAACTGATTATATTTTAAATCTATAGGATTATCTCCTTTGTAAATAAGAAAAAAAAAATTGCATTACAGAATATTCTAAATTTGTATTCTGTAATCTTCAAAAAATAAGATTTTAATATAAAATTGTTCATTTTAGATATCCAGAAAGATATTATGGACCAAAATATTCTATCTAAATTCTATTTAAATACCATAATTGTTTTATACTTTTATGTGCAATGCTATTGTTGTCTTCTGATACTTTTTATAAATGTCTATTCTTATAAAATGATAAATTTATTTATTAAATTACAAAACTATTACATTTCAACAAAAAAAAAATTACAAAACTAAATATAATCCCACACGTCTAGTTGTAAATTTAGAAATTAAATTTCATAATTTTTTAGTATAGTTGTACTTATTGAAAATATTTTATTGTACTTTTTGTAAAATAACTACATCTCTAAGAGATTTTTCTCTTAGCATCTGTTGCAAATTTCAATTGTATTGTGTATTATGATACATCATTAATAGTTACGATTCCTATACTTTTATAGTATCAGACTTGAAAAGTTCATAAATCATTTTCTTTCTAAGTCTTTTTCTCTGTTCTCTTTATCTGTTCAAAATCTTCATATTTTTCGTCTTCACTTCTCACCATTCTAGGAGAATCATTTCCTCTCCCCACAACTGAATCAGCTCCTATGTTTAATATATCCGACCCTAAGAGTACGTTTGATGCATAATTTTTTTATCACTTTCAATTGCTCAACCCTACTCATATGAAAACGCGATTTCGCGTTTTTAGCGGGAAAACTTAAAATCATGTTTTTGGTGGGAAAATGCGATTCCGCGTTTTTGGCGGGAAAATTAGATTCCGCTATTTTTATTTTAATTTGAAAAATAATTAAAACTTCTTTTTATTTTAATTTAAAAAGTAATTAAAAACTCAACGGGTCAGGATTGACCCAACCCAATAGACCCAATCCAATAAACCCAACCCAATATATCCATTTAACCATTTGACTCATTAACCCCAATGAACCCATTATTTTTGGGTCAAATGGTTAATGGGTCAACTTGGGTTGGGTCAATCCATGACCCATGACCCATTTTGACACCTCTACTATATCACTGAAACAGGGTACACGGTTTCAAGTGGGAGATGGTCATCATATTCGTGTTTATCATGATCCCTGGTTGCCAACCTCACCTCCTCGTCCGGCGACCTATATGACGGGAGATGCAAATCTTTTAGTTTCTGATCTGATCATCTCAACCGCATTTACTCGTCATTGGAATTATGATTTAACTTCGAGATTTTTAACGGCTGAAGATAGTGCCCTGCTTCCTTCACTTCACCTTCCAATTTCCTCTGTCCCGGATACGGTAATTTGGACACATGATAATTCAGGAACGTACACAGTTAGGTCTGGTTATCATCATTCCATGCAGCTTTCACGACTTTTACCAAACCACCCTGTTCCCCCGCCGGGCAATGCTCTTCTTAAAGCAAAAGTTTGGAATCTACCTATTTGTTGGAACCAAAAGGTTTATAAAAGAAAATGATGGAGAAAGTGTTTAAGAATTTATGAGACAAAAGAGAATTATGAAAAACAAAGATTTTTATTTCTTAGAACTCACAACTTCTTAATTTGACTTGGTTTTCAAATGAGAAGGTAGATGGAGGTATTTATAGCCTCCATATTACAAAATATCTTACATATTTTAATATAAAATCTAGAGAATTTTACAATAATATCTATATTATTTTATTCTTAATTATCTAGATAATTCCATATGAATATCTAGATTTTTTTGTTTAAGGAGGTGGAAGATCTTCTAGAAATTGGATCAATCTTGGGTTTAACCCAAAAAACTTGACCCATAATCAAGTTTAACTTTCAACACCCCCTCTTAAACTTGATTTTTTTTGTCACTCCAAGCAAACTCCTTATCTTGATAAAGTCTTCGCGCTTCAGTGGCTTGGTGAAGATATCGGCTACTTGATCGTTTGTCTTCACATACTCCAATTGCACTTCCAACTTAGTAACACACTCTCTAATGTAATGATAGCGAGTGTCAATGTGCTTACTTCGATCATGGAAGACAGGATTCTTTGCCAATGCTATTGCTGACTTGTTGTCCACAAAGATTTTTGTTGGCTCTTCTTGTGGCAAGCTCAACTCTTTCACCAGATTCCTTAGCCAGATAGCATGACACACACATGAAGTAGCCGCTACATACTCCGCTTCACAAGTAGAAAGGGTGACAATTGGCTGTTTCTTTGACATCCATGTGAAAGTGGTTTCTCCAATGAAAAACACAAATCCACTTGTGCTTTTCCGGTCATCTACGTCTCCTCCCCAATCGCTATCGCTATATCCAACAAGCTTGTAATCATCAGAAACAGAATAATACAAGCCAAAGTTTATGGTACCTTTGATATAGCGAAGGATCCTCTTGGCTGCCTTGAAGTGAGTTGTTGTTGGATGCTCCATGTATCGGCTCACAACTCCAACTGCATATAGGATGTCTGGTCTTGTGCAAGTCAGATAACGTAGGCTTCCAACCAAGCTCTTAAAGAGTGTTGGATCCACACTCTCTCCTTCTTCTTGCTTTGACAACTTGGCTCCACATTCCATTGGCGTGCAAACTGGATTTGAATCATCCATCTTAAACTTCTTAAGCACCTCTTTAGCATAGCCGTCTTGAGTAATGAAGATTCCATTTTCTTCTTGCTTCACTTCAATTCCAAGGTAGTAGGACATCAATCCAATATCGGTCATCTCAAACTCCTTTGTCATCTCCATCTTGAAATCTTCAAACATACTTGGATTGTTGCCTGTAAATATCAAGTCATCTACATACAAGCATGCAATCAGTATATCATTGTCTTGAGTTTTGATATAGAGTGCATGCTCATATGGACACTTGTTGAAGTTTTTCTCCTTGAAGTATTTATCAATCCGAGTGTTCCATGCTCTTGGTGCTTGTTTGAGCCCATAAAGTGCCTTCTTCAACCTTAAGACTTTGTCTTCTTCTCCCTTGACTATGTAGCCTTGTGGTTGTTCAATGTAAACTTCCTCTTCGAGTTCTCCATTCAAGAAGGCTGATTTGACATCCATTTGATGTATCCTCCAACTCTTTTGGGCTGCCAATGAAATTATTAGTCTTACAGTTTCTAAACGAGCAACGGGAGCAAATACCTCATCATAGTCAATTCCGGCTCTTTGACTATATCCTTTTGCCACCAATCTTGCCTTGTATCTTTCAACTTCTCCTTTAAAGTTCTTCTTTGCTTTGTACACCCACTTTACACCAATTGCTTTATGCCCATTTGGAAGTGAAGATAACTCCCATGTCTCATTCTTCTGTATCGCCTTGATTTCTTCATCCATTGCATCCTTCCATGTCTTCTTTTCAATAGCTTCTTGAAAATTCATGGGCTCGCAATCCGCAAATAGACAAAATAAAGTGAGATTATCTTGATTTTCAGTTACCTCATAAATCTCTTGAAAACTTCTAAAACGTGGAGTCCTTTCACTTGAGCTCTCATCTCCTTGAGAACTTGGTGTTGGTGAAGTTGGTGGGGTAACTGGTGGATCCTCTCTTTGTGGTTCATATTCTTCAATATGTGGAAAGAAGTTGTAGTCTTTTTCAATTGATCTCCAATCCCATTCTCCTTCTTCATCAAAGATGACATTCCGACTGATGATTGTCTTCTTTGTTTCAGGATTGTAGAGCTTGTAGCCTTTGGAGTTAGCGTCATACCCAATGAAGATGTACTTCTCACTTTTATCATCTAGCTTGCTCCGTTTCTCTTCTGGAACATGAGCATGAGCAATACTTCCAAATACTCTTAGATGTGAGACACCAGGCTTCCTTCCACTCCATGCTTCTTGTGGTGTCTTTCCCAAGATGCTTCTTGTTGGAGATCGGTTTGATAGATAACCGCACACGCAACTGCTTCTGCCCAAAACTCCTTTGGTAGCTTCTTACTTTTGAGCATGCTTCTTGCCATCTCAAGGATTGTCCTATTCTTCCTTTCCGCTACTCCATTTTGTTGAGGGGATCTAGGCACCGTCAATTGTCTTCTAATACCGTTATCTTCACAATACTTCAAAAACTCGTTGGACATGAACTCTCCTCCACGATCAGATCTCATGGCTTTGATCATAAGGCCACTTTCCTTCTCAACATGGGCTTTGAACTTTTTGAAGTTTTCAAATACTTCTGATTTTTCTTTCAAAAAGTAAACCCATGTCTTTCTTGAGAAATCATCAATAAAGAGAATGAAGTAGTTACTCTTACCGAGTGAACTTGGTTTGATCGGGCCACATACATCTGTATGTATGAGTTCCAATGGCTTCCGTGCTCTTGTCTCTGACTCCTTTGGAAAGCTCATTTTGAATTGCTTTCCAAGTAAACATCCTTCACAAACTTGATTTGGATGATTGATGCAAGGCAATCCTCTCACCATTTCCTTCTTAGAAAGTTGCTCTAATCCTCCAAAATTGAGATGCCCAAATCGAAGATGCCAAAGCTAAGACTCATCTTTGTAGCACATCTTGAGGCATTGTGCGATGTCATTTTGAATGTTTAGGGCAAACATTCGATTCCTTGTCATCGGCACCTTGGTGATGAGATTGTCTTCATGATCTCTTATAGAAAGGTTGTTATCCTTTAAACCAATATCATAACATTTCTCTAAGAGTTGTCCTAGGCTCAAGATGTTGGTCTTCATGTTTGGAATATAGTAAACATTGGAAATGAATTGATGATCTCCATTCTTCAATCGAATGAGAATATTTCCTTTACCTTTCACCTCCATCTTCGATTCATCTCCTAAAGCCACATTTCCTTTCACCGATTCATTAAGCTCCACAAACATGCTTCTTTTCCCGCACATGTGATTGCTTGCACCACTATCGAGGTACCATTTGTGAATCTCCTCTGGTTCATCCTTCTTGTAAGCCATCAATAACATATCATCTTCTTTGCTCCTTTCTTCAACATAGTTGGACTTCTCTTCAACTATATTGTTGTTCGGAGCTTTGCATTCGGAAGCATAATGTCCAAACTTTTCACAGTTGTAACATTTAACACTTGACTTATCATACCTTGCTTTTGGGCTTCCTCTTCCACGGCCTCTTGATGAGCTTTCTCCTCTTTGGTTTGTATGGTCTTCATTGGATCTCCAACCACGTCCATGTACATAACCACGACCTCTTCCTCGGGCTTGACCACCACCACGTCTTTGATAACCTCTGCCAGATTCTTCTTTAGTATCAATCCGCATCTTGAGTACTTGCTCTGTGATGTCTTCCTTTTTCTTCTTCTTTTCTTCATATGCTTGCAGTGATCCAAGAAGTTGCTCCATCGTCATAGTCTCCAAGTCTTTTGTCTCTTCAATCACCGTGACAATATGCTCAAATTTTGAATCCAACGATCTAAGAACTTTCTCCATGATTCTCACCTCATCTAACTTCTCACCGTTTCTTTTTAGGTTATTGGTAACCGTTAAGACTCTTGAGAAGTAATCAGAGATGAGTTCACCTTCCTTCATATGCAAGGCTTCAAATTCTCCTCTTAAAGTTTGAAGACGTACCTTCTTAACTTGTTCAGCTCCTTTGTAAGAAGTTTGAAGCTTCTCCCATGCTTCTTTGGCCGACTTTGCTCCTGCGACCTTCTCGAATGTGTCTTCATCTAATCCTTGATAGATTAGACAGAGAGCCTTCTTGTCTCTCTTCCTTGAGTCTCTCAAACCATCCCTTTGAGTTTGAGATAACCCACCATCATTCTCCGGTTCAATGAAGCCTTTCTCGACTATCTCCCACACATCATGTGCTCCTAGGATAGCCATCATCCTTAAACTCCAATTGTCATAGTTGCTCTTTGTGAGCATTGGGACTTGGAAGGGAACACCATTATTTGACATCTTTAAGATAACCAACCAGGCTCTGATACCACTTTGTTGGAACCAAAAGGTTTATAAAAGAAAATGATGGAGAAAGTGTTTAAGAATTTATGAGACAAAAGAGAATTATGAAAAACAAAGATTTTTATTTCTTAGAACTCACAACTTCTTAACTTGACTTAGTTTTCAAATGAGAAGGTAGATGGAGGTATTTATAGCCTCCATATTACAAAATATCTTACATATTTTAATATAAAATCTAGAGAATTCTACAATAATATCTATATTATTTTATTCTTAATTATCTAGATAATTCCATATGAATATCTAGATTTTTTTTGTTTAAGGAGGTGGAAGATCTTCTAGAAATTGGATCAATGGGTTTAACCCAAAAAACTTGACCCATAATCAAGTTTAACTTTCAACACTATTGCCCCGAAGATTAAACATTTTCTATGGCGTAGCTTGACCAATATAATACCAACGGCTTCTCGACTGATCACGAAAGGTGTCTTAGTTGATAGGATTTGCCATCGTTGTGGTCAAGAGGAGGAAACCCTTAATCATCTCTTCTTCATTTGTCCTTTCTCAATCATGACATGGCGCATGTCCAATCTTCCTTTTAATTTGGCATCCATACACAATGACGATCTGGATTCCAATATTGCTTTCTTGCTTCAATACTCCAGTGATACACATGTCTCTCTCCATATCAAGTTACTCCCTTTTTGGATTCTTTGGCGGATTTGGAAATCCAGGAACAATTTAATTTTTAATTCACGCCATTCTTTGGCAGAGTTGCGGCTGCCTTCGTTGACGTGTCTGAATGGATTCAAGCGTCTGGAATAACATCTTCGGCTCTTACGCGTTCACTGAACTCTATTTCTACTTGGGACCGACCTCGGTTGAATATTCAGAAGTGCAACTATGATGTTGCTTACAATCTGTCTTCTGGTTCGGTCGTAACGGGCTGGATTGTTCGCGATCATCTTGCAGTTCCACTCTTTTGGGGTTCTGCTGTTCTTGGAAATGCTTCCTCGGCTCTCGAAGCTAAGACATTAGGTCTTCTCTATGTGATACAACTGCTTCTGTTTCAAGGTTTTACGAAAGTAGCTTTTGAAGGGGACTCACTAATTTTAAACAACTGCCTTAATCACATTTCACGTTCTTATGTGATTGATAATCTCTTCAAGAATGTCCATTGGTGGGCTACGAAATATCAATTTGTATCTTTCTCTCATGTTCCCCGTGTTAATAATCAGGCAGCTCATTATTTAGCAAATCATGGACCTGATAATCATGTCTTTTATTCGTCTTATGTTGATCCACCAGGGTGGCTCTTGTTGGATTTTTGAAGAAGAAAAGAGAACAGAACCGTGTTCTGTTTCTTTGAAACAAAACAGAGTAATAACCGAAACTATCTCAATTAAATCTGAAAACTTGTTGTTATTTACATAGGACAAAATTGTTTATATAGAAAACTAATAGATACAAGTACAACAGTACAACGAAACCGTACTAAGCCTTAGCCTTGCGACTCTTCACTTGTAACTGTTGACAAGTCATGCCCTTTGATCACATTTCTTCTCACTGACGTAACTCAATTATCACTAACACTCCCCCATAGTTGAGTTACAGTCTAAAACCAAGTTTGCGTCTTTTCATATCAAACTCCAACTCTTGTTGACGTGTGTGTTACTTCTCTTGGCAACTTCTTCTTTCTTGTTTCTTCTTAACTTTGAGGTTGCACAAATTCCTTTGCCATAGAAACTTTTCCTTTGTCACCTTCAAGTTTTCCTTGGACACCACTTTTCCTTTGCCACCTTCAAAGTTTCTACACGTAAGCTTTGTCACGTCTCTTCCGCGATCTTTCATCACGTCTGCTTCACATGTTCTTTGGTTGTCTCTGCAACCTTCTTCAACTCCCTCTGAGTTTTTCTTCTCATTACCTTTTGATGTAGTTCTTGATCATCAAATTTATGCGTGAATCATTTACACGTCTTCTTCGGTTATAACTTCAACCGGTTTCTTCTCGTGCCTGAATATTCTCCACATCTTCTTCGGTTGTCTTTGCAACCCAGTTCTGCTCCATTTTTCTCTGAGGTAAGCATCCTCCTTTTTTTTTTTTGGTGTCTTTTTCTGATCACCATCACGTCTCCTTGACGTATGCTCCATTTTTTAATGAGGTAAGCATCCTCTTTTGCTTGGTGTCTTCTTTTGATCACCATCACTTCTCCTTGACGTATGCTCCATTTTTTTTATGAGGTAAGCATCCTCTTTTGCTTGGTGTCTTCCATTGATCACCATCAACGTCTCCTTGACGTCTTCTGCGTGAATACCCTTCACGTCTTCTGCGTGAATACCCTTCACGTCTTTCACTTTTTGTGCCTTGAACAAAATTTCAGATCTCTCCTTCCAAACTCCATCTTCGCATCCATTATCTCCATTTCCTGTTAAGAAGATTTCCTATCTCCTTCATACCTTTGGAGCCTTCCTCTTGAAGTTATGGCATGTGAATGTGCTTGTGCAGATTGATGGTGCTCTCTCTAGTCACCATCTCTTCTTCCTTTTTTTTTTCTTCTCGGTTTCTCATCTCTCTCTTTTTCTTCTCCTGCAGCGGATTTCTTGTTTACTATTGTTGTGCTTGAACATGTTCCAAGACCAAACATGAACTCTGATACCATATTGGATTTTTGAAGAAGAAAAGAGAACAGAACCGTGTTCTGTTTCCTTGAAACAAAACAGAGTAATAACCGAAACTATCTCAATTAAATCTGAAAACTTGTTGTTATTTACATAGGACAAAATTGTTTATATAGAAAACTAATAGATACAAGTACAACAGTACAACGAAACCGTACTAAGCCTTAGCCTTGCGACTCTTCACTTGTAACTATTGACAAGTCATGCCCTTTGATCACATTTCTTCTCACTGACGTAACTCAATTATCACTAACAGCTCTTATCTGTTTTGTATCAAGATTCTAACTCTTTGGTTATCTAATATAATATGTTTGTTGAAAAAAAAATCATTGTAGTAGTTGAGGATCAATCCAACTTGGGAATATTTAACACATTAAGAGTGAATACATTAACTCAATTTAAATGCAATCAAAATGATTCAATGATTATATTGTTAACTATTATCAACATCCTAATGAATCACCAAAGAAAACAAAATAAGATTGATTAAAAGATAAAAGACAGGAAAGACAGATAAAAGACTGAACTTGATTTAATAAAAAGAAGCTAAACTATTGGGCACAGGTTATGATACAATCATGGAAAGCGTCAAGTATATGAAGCTGGAACCAAAGCAAAGAACTGACCTTAAGGCCAAGAAGCTTGAAAAAGAAGGGTTTACAACTCGTTTTAAGGAAGTTATTGTTCAGATTCCGGAAGACCATCACCAATACCAGATTCAGGATGGATATGTTCGGATTCAGGAATGTCTTCCCAAATTGACTTTAAGGAAGCATGATCAAGGATTTAGGAATCATTTCCTAAAGACGGATCAAAATTCACAAACCAGAGGAAATCAGAAGCTCAAGGGTTTCACGACTAATCAAACCTTGTGGAGTCAAAGAGGCATTCTTCTTTATTATTAATTTAGTCAAGTCTTTTCAATTTCCCAAGTACTTTATTTTCCACAAAATAATTATCTCTTTGTCTCCCTCTTCTCTATATGTACGATTTGATTCAGATGAATAAGATAGACTATTTTGATTTTGAAACCTCTGTGTTTTTGTGAGAGAGTGATTCTCTTTGTTCCTTGTGAACTTTCTTGTTGTTGGTTAAGGGTTACTTCCACAACACAAATCTGTTGCTAGGTTAAGGGTTACTTCCTTTCAACAATCTCTTGAGTTAAGGGTTTCTTCTCTAGAGTTCTGGGTATATCAGAGGCTATTCCGCATCCTTTGACGCTCCCATCAATCCACCATAGTTCTGCGAAGTGCTAGTAGCCTTCTCAGTCCATATCCAACATCCGGCTTTGAGTATTCCTTCCCGGGATTGTATCATTTGGTATCAGAGCCACTCATTGCTGGTTTGTTTTCGATTTCATCTGTTCATCTTCTCATCTCTTCATCACCAAAATTCTGTCAAACACATCTTTTCTTTCTATCTATAAATAAGGAATCCGGGCCAATCTTTTTATTGTTTGATCGCTTAAAAAAAAAAAAAAGGAAAGAAAGAAAATCTATTCAAAAAAAAAGAAAAAAAGAAAAAAGAAACAAGCGGTTGAGATTGAGGAGAAATCCAATCTGATTTGGTTAAAGCGGATTCCTGCCAAAAATCTTTCAACTATCTATCTCTTCTTCTCTTTCCCTTTGTCGTTGGAAGTCCTTACCAAAACTGATCTAGTTTGCTTGGAACATTGGGAAAATCTCTGAGTGACAAAAAAAAAATCAGTGAGCAAACACGAGAGAGAGAGAGAGAGAGATCTATTGTTTTGCTAATCCGTGTGTTCAGGCTTTTCAGGAAGATCAGCAAGGGAGAAACGTTTTGGACCACTGTTTACTCTAATTTGTTTACTCATTTTACAGGTTTAAAATGTTTGGACTTATGAGGAAAAGCAGCAGGGAACAAATTCCACAACAAGGCAAACTTAAATATTCATCTAAAAACTTGTTGAATATTTTTGATGAATTTGCTACTGTGCAAAAGAAGTCCAGAGCTGACCAAAGCATGAACTGGAGGAAGAGACAGATCCGGCCTGATGAAGGTGATGGAGAGGAGACCAAGGGACATAACCGTGCCTTCACCAAAACCAGAAGAGGCAGCAGTGATGAGTTTCAGACTTATGCTAATTTGGAGAAGATGTTGCAAAAGGCACTCTTTGCTTTACAGCAACTCAAAAAGAAAGGTAAGTCTTCTTCCCAATCAATTTCTAGTTTGAAAACTAATGTGTCTTCTTCTTGTGTCAAAAGCATGGCTGTGAAAACCACAAGCAAAGCTCATGTAACAAGGTGTTTCAAATGCCAAAGGATTGGTCATTATGCTAACAAATGCCAAAATCAAAAACCGTTGGTAACTTTGGAAAAAGGTGATGTTGAATCCGAGGCTGGACATCAAGATGCTGGACCCATCTTTGATGAAGAAAAGGAGATTCCAATTTCCCAACCGGAACCAAGTTCAAATCCAAGCAGCCACAACACTCACTGTAAGGATTCTAGGAACAATCTCTTTCTTAACTTGAGTGTCTTGGATTGTGTTGATAATGAAAAACGTTTTGATCTTAAAAAAGTTAAGGAATTTTGTGCATCATATTCTGCTTTTGAAAACATGATTCCTTCTTCTGAAAAGTGTAAAGAAAAACGTCTTTGTCCTAGGAAAGAAAACATTTCCAATTGTGTTTTGAACTTTGATGAGTTTTTGGAACAGAAAAAATCTTTTGATGTTCATGAAAAAGGTTTTGAAAAAGGTTTGAAAAGGAATAAATTTTCAGATGATTTGAGTAGTTGTGATATTGGCCCATATGATCTTGGTCTTGGAAGTTTTGTGTCAACCCAGGGAAAATCAGATGGAGATCAGCACACAAAACCGAGGGTAACACAAAGGCATGAACATGCTGGTCGTGGAGAGAAAAAGGAAACATTTCTAGAACCGGACAAAACTCATGGGGAGCAACGTTCTTATTCCGATTCTTGTGTTTTTAATACACTTCCCTTTGATGTTCCAGATTTGTGGACAAATCTTTTTCAAGAGGGTGAGGATGATACAATCATGGAAAGCGTCAAGTATATGAAGCTGGAACCAAAGCAAAGAACTGACCTTAAGGCCAAGAAGCTTGAAAAAGAAGGGTTTACAACTCGTTTTAAGGAAGTTATTGTTCAGATTCCGGAAGACCATCACCAATACCAGATTCAGGATGGATATGTTCGGATTCAGGAATGTCTTCCCAAATTGACTTTAAGGAAGCATGATCAAGGATTTAGGAATCATTTCCTAAAGACGGATCAAAATTCACAAACCAGAGGAAATCAGAAGCTCAAGGGTTTCACGACTAATCAAACCTTGTGGAGTCAAAGAGGCATTCTTCTTTATTATTAATTTAGTCAAGTCTTTTCAATTTCCCAAGTACTTTATTTTCCACAAAATAATTATCTCTTTGTCTCCCTCTTCTCTATATGTACGATTTGATTCAGATGAATAAGATAGACTATTTTGATTTTGAAACCTCTGTGTTTTTGTGAGAGAGTGATTCTCTTTGTTCCTTGTGAACTTTCTTGTTGTTGGTTAAGGGTTACTTCCACAACACAAATCTGTTGCTAGGTTAAGGGTTACTTCCTTTCAACAATCTCTTGAGTTAAGGGTTACTTCTCTAGAGTTCTGGGTATATCAGAGGCTATTCCGCATCCTTTGACGCTCCCATCAATCCACCATAGTTCTGCGAAGTGCTAGTAGCCTTCTCAGTCCATATCCAACATCCGGCTTTGAGTATTCCTTCCCGGGATTGTATCAGGTTATTGATGTTGGGTGATCAAATGTTAATTATAAATGCTATTAATAATCATGAGAGACTGACCCTTAGGCCTAGGAACACTAATCTAAACTAAATCACTTCCATGGTATTAATTATATGATAATCATGCAATTGACATCAAATTCTGCTGGTAAAGACAAGACAAACAAGATTTAATCTCAAGTTCTAATAGCCACTAAACACCTTAGACATCAACTTCCATTGGCTAAGTATGTAAAACACTTAAATGATTCAGTCAGGAATTTCATCAAACACCTTCATTGTATGAAAATTACCTAAGTTCTATATCATGATTTGCAAGGTCAAATCTAGCATTAAGAACATCAAAAGTAAAGATATATGAAAATATAGCCCTAAACATTCTCAATCAACACCTAATCACCCTAATCTACCTAACCCAAAAGCTTAGTTGATAAGTACTCACTAATCATCTTGATTATAACAAAACCTATGATCGATGTGTTCATACTCAAGAGATTAACAAGAATTAATAAAAGAAGAACTAAAGAATAAAATCAAAGAAAAAAAAGAAATTGCATTAAACTTAGAAGCCACTCCAAATGGGTATTAGGTTTGAACAAGGGTAAAGATATATAAGATAATTCGGTTTAACACATTTATAGGTGTTTGGAAAGAAGATGGGTTGAAGTCAACTTTAGTCAACACCCAAATTGCCTCATGTTTTGGACTATAGCGGCAACTACATGCATCAACTATATGGATTAACTACATGCTGTGTTCGGAAACTCGCTAGGCGCTAGTCGGGCGATCGGTCTGGGCCTAGCGAGTTACCGAAAAATCGGGGACTACTCGAGGATTAATCGGGGCCTAGTTTTATGATGTTTTTAGTTATATATACGAAAATGTTAGAATGAACCTTAAGTTCTCTGTGGTCGGATGGTTCAGTGCATTGTTTTTAACCACAATCTCGGGAGTTCGAATCCCCGCAGTGCAATATTTTGGTTTTCTGTCGTTTAACAATAAAAAGGGTGATATTTAGTATTTTTCTAAGTACATTTCCAATGAGATTAACTGGCCCAGCTGTTATAGACCCAATATATGGCCTTCTCGTGCTATGATCGAACCCCAATATATGCTTATCATCATCCTTTTTTATTTTTTTCTTTAATCAGTGGACAATTACAAAAATGCCCCTGTCTTCTTCATTCGATGAAAACCAGATATGCAATTGTATAACTCACCACCAGCCATTTTTTTCGCGATTTAATCTCATTTTCTCGGTTTTCACTTGTATTCTTATGTTAAAACCAAAATATAATCGATCTTTGTGCTAATCTACGGATTTCGAACTTCAAAAAGTAAGAAAAAAGAAAAAAAAACTCAGGGCCGATTTCTTGCCCGACTATGGCTTAGTCGCGGCGGAGCTCCGACGCCCACCGACTAGTCGCCGCATAATCGGTCCGAAGCACCGCGTTTTCGAACACAGACTACATGGATCAAATATATGGATCAACTATATGCTCATCTACACAACATACTTCTGGAATTGTATAGCAGACTTCTGGTTCTGGATCTTGCATATCATCAACACTCACATCTTCCAAATGCTTCCAAATGTTCCTAAAACTCCATAATAATACCTCCAAACCCTGATATAGACAAATGCATGTATATATACTCCTAATGATGCCTAAATGCAAGTTTTGAGACTATAATATTTTATATACAACTGTTTTTTTTTGGTCATCTATATACAACTGTTTAAAACCATTAAAATTACAATATGTCAACGCTAATCTTTCTAAACATGTCCAACATAGATGTTAGGAGTTTCGCTGGAGACATCAGCTTCTACCTCGCCCCACCACAGCCACAACCAGAAGGAATCACGTCTCAGTTCAGAAAAAGCTACATGAAATCTTTTCGGTTACAAACATTCGGGCTCATTTTTATATCTGGAAACGAATCACACAGGGGTCGAATCAAAAATAAAAAGAACGAGAAGAATTTTTTGCTATGTGTGTGTTTTTAATTCATGAATTTTTGGTTAAATGAATGGCATACATAATTGACGGGAAAAACGGTAAAGGGATTGCATCCCTTACTATCATCTACTGAAACATATTTCTTTACTCCTTTATGAACATATCAATAGAAACTCTCATTATATGATTCTCTACATTAATTGGATATTTTCTTAATTCGTCCTCTTCACTTGGTAATCGCTAATGATAGCAACTAAATATTGTTTGTTTGGCAGTTACTAATCATAGTGATCAACAATCAAATTTTTTGGTCCCTGATTTTTTAACAAATTAATCGAAAATCTTGCGATTAGACACTGCAATAAAGTAGTCGCTGGACTGCGAAACAAACAACATTAGTGATTATCTAAATTTTTAAATATAAATTTATTAAATAAAAAATACAACAAAATTTATTGATAAACTTAATAAAATATATTAACAAAAACCAAACAATAAAATATAATGACATGTGGAGAGGAACATATTTACTAGTTATATCATCTATAATAGCCTGATCAGGCATTGACATAAAAATATGTATAAATTAATAAATTTATATATATATATTAATAAGCTTTAAAATTATAAAAATAAAATAAAAATAAAAATAAAAAATATATATATATATATATATAAAATATCAATTATCAAAGAAAATAAATTTATAAAACAAATTAAGTAAAATGTGCCATAATGAATTTTAAAAGAAAAGAAATTAAGATAAAACAAAATAAAATTTAATTTAATAAAAAGAACTAAAATAAAAGTAAAATAAATAAAAATTAAGCTTAAAATATATCTAAAATATAAATAAATTTTTAATTCTTAAAAGTAAAATATTTCTGTAATTTTTTTTAATAACTGCTAGTGATATTGATTACAAAATGAACAATATATTGATCACTCGCTTAGTCGCAACGATTATCAAAATGAATAATGATATATATCGCTGATCGCTATTGATGATCGCTATCGATAACGATTGCAAAACAAACAAGGCCAAAGACTTGAAAACCTAATTATCAATATATGCATATTCATTATATATATAAAATGAATTAATAAAAGCTATATAAAAAGAATTTACAAAAGCTTAAATAAGGTTGGATTGTAAAAAAAAAAAGTGCAGATCTATGAGTAATGAGAAATAGTTATTTGGGAAAAATGCCAAAAGTAACCCAAAACATCATTTTGTTTTCAATCTAACCTAAAAGATTATTTTGATTGCAAAAGTATACCCCATGGGTAAGGAAATTATCATTTAGCACTCAATGACCAAACAAAAAACGGGATGCCTTTTTACGATTCTGTCCCTGAGAAGTCTGAAAAGTATAAAGAAGTCTGAGACACAGACTTCTCAAGAAGTCTGAATAATAATTATATTTTAAATTTAAATTATAAAAGTAATGAAAAATAATTTGATTAGAGCTATTTCTATGCATAATGAAGACACAAACAAATATGATGCATGAAAATTAAAATTTCATAAAAGTGTTTAAAACTAAACATAGAAAGATAAATTAGGTAATTCTTCTTCTGTTTCCAGGTTCAGACTTCTCAAGAAGTCTGAATAATAATTATATCTTAAATTTAAATTATAAAAATAATGAAAAATAATTTGATTAGAGCTATTTCTATGCATAATGAAGACACAAACAAACATGATGCATGAAAATTAAAATTTCATAAAAGTGATTAAAACTAAACATAGAAAGATAAATTAGGTAATTCTTCTTCTGTTTACAGGTTCAGACTTCTTGAGAAGTCTGAATACTAATTATATTTTAAATTTAAATTATAAAAGTAATAAAAAATAATTTGATTAGAGCTATTTCTATGCATAATAAAGACACAAACAAATATGATGCATGAAAATTAAAATTTCATAAAAGTGATTAAGACTAAACATAGAAAGATAAATTAGGTAATTCTTCTTATGGTTGAGGGTTGAGACTTCTTGAGAAGTCTGAATACTAATTATATCTTAAATTTAAATTATAAAAGTAATAAAAAATAATTTGATTAGAGTTATTTCTATTCATAATGAAAACACAAACAAATATGATGCATGAAAATTAAAATTTCATAAAAGTGATTAAAACTAAACATAGAAAGATAATCCTTCTTATGGTTGAGGGTTGAAGGTTTGTGGTTTTGTGGTTTTGAGTTGTTTGGTATAGGTTTTAGGGTAAAATGTCCAAACATATAGGGTTAGATTTTGAGTGTATTATTTTTTGAGTTTTCAATGTTTAATTTTCACATCAGTGCTTATCTACTAGTATAAGAAACAGTTATAGTGTGTTAGATTGAAGATTTTATTTAGAGATTTGACAATTGAATGAAAAGAGTTTAGGGTTATGTTGAGCAGACTTCCTAGGAAGTCTGTATCATTATTGAGACTTCATTATCAGTCTGGTTAGGTTTAGGGTATAGAGACTTCACCAGAAGTCACGAAAATATTAAATTTCCCTCCAAAAAATCTAATTTCCCTCCTTTTTATTATTTCAAATTTCAAATTTTCCAGACTTCTTCTGCAGTCTGGAATTAAAATAGATCTGAAAATAAAATTTTCAAGAAAATATTGAATTTCCCTTCCAAAATTCCTATTTCCCTCCCAAAAATATCCAGACTTCTTATTCAGTCTGTAATTAAAATAGATCTGAATATGAAATTTTCAAGAAAATATTGAATTTCCCTCCCAATATTCAAATTTCCCTCCCAAAAATCTAATTTCCCTCCATTGAATTTCCCTCCTAAAAATATCCAGACTTCTTCTGAAGTCTCGAGTTAAAATTTCAAATTTTCGGACTTCTTCTGAAGTCTCGAGTTAAAATTTCAAATTTTCAGACTTCTTCTGAAGTCTCGAGTTAAAATTGAACTGTAAACAAAGTAACTATAAAAGTCAAATGTGTAGACTTCTGTAGTAGTCTGAAAACCTTTTTTTACCCTAGATATAAAAGACATTTTATCGTTTAACTTTTCATTTTATGAGTATTTAGAAAATTGAAAACCCTAGTTCTCTCTAAAGGCGATTTCCGACTTCTCTTCCGCCGCCATCTCTTTCGTTTAGGATTTCATATTTATCGAGCACCGCCTTTTCCTCCGCCGTCGTCCTCCTCGCCTCCTCTTACTCGTAAGTTCTCTTCTCCCTCTACTAAACCTTCGTCTTCTGTATTTTCTTCCATTATTTTGTAGATTTCATTCTCAATCTTCCGTCTTCCACTCTCGGAACTAAATAAAACTATTTTTTTTCAGATCTGGCTGTCCTCGCTTCTTCTTCTACCGACGCCGACATTTCCTTTCATCGACGGTAGATTTTGTTCACACTCACACTTCTTTTCCACTGTCATTATCCATTCCTCAAGATTTGTCTCTTCTGAGACACGATGAAGCTTCATCGATGTCTTGTGTTCTTCTTCTTGTTCATCTCATGCTTCACTCTTTCTTCATGGGCTCTTCCTCTTTGTTCCGATTCAAGTGAGTTTCTTTTTTTTATACGCTTATGGTTCTGAATTAAATTTCATTTTTTAGTTTTGTCTATGTTGTTGATTGATGCAATGGCTGTTTATTTATTTTTTATATTTTCAGGAGCTCGTGAATTCGACATTGAGCTTTTGTCCTTACAAAGGAAAAACATGCTGCGATACAAAGGAAGATTCCAATCTGAACAAGCAGTTTCAAGCTATTGACATTTCCGACAAGGGTTATGCTTCTGTTGGTTAATCCTTTGTGCTGTAAGTACAATCTGTCTTTTCTTTCCTCTAAAGATTGTGAAATGTTTTTTATTATGCAAAAAGTTTCAAACTTTTTACCTGATCTGCTTGGAACCAGTTGTGCTGTTTTAGTTTGATTAACAGAGAGAATTGTGTTTTAAGTTTTCCTTTTTCTTTTTTGTCATTGTGATGTTATAGAAGTGCGATCCTTTTTCAAAGGACTTATTTAAAGATCATTCAGATCATTGGACTCACCTTTACTCTGTTTTTTTAATTGTAACGCAGATAACTTGTGAGGGTTTTGTGTTTTTTTTTTGGCAGGAGAAGAGACAAGGGAGTTTGCCTTAATTCCAGCGGCGTTGAAGGAGCTTTTGGTTTTGATGCTTCAGTTGATTTTGGATTGGGTTTGTCTTTATGTAAGTCTTGAAATTGTTGTTCTTCATGAAAAAGGCTATTTTTTTCAAAGGTTTTGATTTCAAATTGTTACCTTCAAAGGATTGGTTTTGAGAAAGATTAAAACTTTGCTCTGAAAAAACTTCACCATTGATTTGATGTTTTTTTGAAACGGTTTTGATTTTAAAATGGTTTAGTTCTTGGTTTTGGTTTGATTCCTCAGAGAAGGAAAAACCCAAAATAAGTAATGTAACAAAGTTCCTTTTTTTCTTTCATATTGTTGGTAAAGTGGTTGGTGTATGAGTCGATGCAGGTCGGTGTATTCAACATGGGACCGTGGCGCTTGTTTTCCAAGCTCCAACCGCAAACTCACCCGAGGGTTTAAGTAGTTGCTCAGATTTCATATTGTCTCAAAGGAGGAGGTGCTGCTCAGATTTCAGATTGTCTCAAAGGAGGAGGTAGAGTCCGCGTTGGACAAGCATCGAGAAGGTGGACAGAGGAACGAGTACATGGCGTTTTGCACTAACAACAAATGTCCCACTGTTGTTTTTTTCTATTAGGTTTTGCATATTATGGTCAAACATGATCTGACCAAATAATAATTCACTTTGTAAAAAGTGTTTATGCTCGTCTTTAATTGAGCCTTGAGGCCATTCATTAACAGATTTTGCAATTACTCTATACGGCTCTATATCTCATTATAATTCATTTTGACTGTTTTGTTCATTAACAATGTGGTAGCTCATTCTTTTACCTAGACGGTCAAAGTTTTTGGACCTCACCGGATAAAACATGTAGACCAAACACACTCAAAGAACGTTGCTTAATTGCTAAGAAAGATATAAAATTTACGGTAAAAGTTGGGGAACAAGAAGATGCACTTAGCACAAAAAAGTAGCAGGAAGAGAGTTTTAGCAAGTTAAAAGTAGCTGAAATGCAGACTTCTCTCACTTTACGAGAAGTCTCGGCACGTGCCGCAGACTATCATAGAAGTCTGCGGAAATAAGCTAAATGTTTAATTAACAAAGAAATTTGATTATGTCATAATTATAAGATACAAATATTTCAAATTTATTCAGAAGCGAATACAATAACCAAAAGACATGATTAATGGAAAAAATCAAAAAAAAATATTTCATAATTATGCTTTAAACGTATTTTTAAGAAAACATAAATTTTCAGACTGTCAAAGAAGTCTACTATGATTTTTCAAAATAGACTTCTTTGGCAGTCTACGAAAATGAGCTAAATGCCTAATTAGCCAAAAAATTTGACTATGTCATAAATATAAGATATAAACATGTCAAACTTGTTCAAAACCGAACACAATAACCAAATAACTTGATTAATGGAAAAAAATCAAAAAAATATTTCATAATTATGCTTTAAACGCATTTTTAAGAAAACATAAATTTCCAGACTTCCAGAGAAGTCTACTCTGATTTTCCAAAGTAGACTTCTTCGACAGTCTGAAATGCAGACTTCTCGGAAAATTGAGAAGTCTGGGCACGTGCCGCAGACTGCTAGAGAAGTCTAACGGGGGTCACTTTTGCAATTGCGAAACTCATTGACTTTTAGAGCAGACTTCTCTGGTAGTTTGAGAAAAAAGAGGTCATTTTTGCAATTGACCAAAAGTCAAATTTTTTGGGCCAGACTTCTCTGACAGTCTGAAAAATGGTGTAGACTTCTCTGACAGTCTGTAGCTAGACGACACAAATATTTTTAGCTAGACGAAAAACGGCGCCGACTTTTTCAGACTTCAAGAGAAGTCTGCGGAGGTTAGTTTTGCAATTGACCAAAGTCAAAATTTTATATCAGACTTCTCTGGAAGTCTGAAACTGAAGTCTGTGTCTAACGTCTGAATTAGCGTTGACCAAAAATTTCCCAGAAAAAAATACAACAATACGCAGACTTCTCCGGAAGTCTGCGGAATTTTCAGACTTCTACCGAAGTCTGCTTAAACTTCTCAGACTTCTAGAGAAGTCTGCGTATAATTGTACTTTCGAGGAACTGTTTGGACATTTTACTCAATTGCAAAACTAACCCCCGCAGACTTCTTTTGAGGTCTACTCTAAAAAAGTCAACGATTTTGCAGACTTCCCGAGAAGTCTGCGTAAATACAGACTTCTTTGGAAGTCTGCTATAAAAGGTTGACTTTGGTCAATTGCAAATCTAACCTTTTTTGTCGCAGACTTCAGCAGAAGTGAGCGAGATTTTTTTTTGTTATCAAAGGATATGTCGCAGACTTCTCTAGCAGTCTGTGGCACGAAACCCGAAATTCGGTCAATTGCAAAACTAACCCCTGTGTTGACTAGCAGACTTGCAGAGAAGTCTCCTCGACGCACAGACTTCTCCGACAGTCTGCTTTCGCGAAAAAGCTGCAACTTTTGGAAAAATCAAGAAAAAATTACCTTTATGCCGCTTGAGCACGATTTTGGCTTCGTTTCACGCCCAAAACTTCGAATGTGCCTAATATCAACGAGAATCGGTCGTTGTCGTGGGCGGTCGTGGCCGGAAACGGCCAAGATCCAAACCTTCAAATTTAGATACCGAAAATTAGAGAGTTTTTTTTATGAGAGAGGAAAGGAAATGGAAGGAAATGAAGGTTTGAGTGAAGTGTTGAGCATTTACTGATCGAGAATCGATGTATAGAAGCATTCATGAGCTTCGATTTGGTGGGTAATGGTGGTTGAGAAAATTGAAGATGATGACAATTTCGTAAATAAGTGTTTGGACTGAGGATGGTTTAGTATTTCTGTAATCCGAAAATAATAAAACTTTAAATCAGATAAAGGCAATTTTGTAGATAGTTTAGTATTTGAGGTTAAAGTTAGAAGAAAAATGACAAATATGAAAAGTTGGAAAGAGGGGTATATTTTTGCATTTGACTTCATCTTTTGGGTCAATTTTGCAACTATCCCTAGTTATTTTGGTTTGAAATGGGAACTATAAAGAAGCACTGAAAGAGGGAAATGCAAACAAATGTACTATTAATTGAACTATTAAAAAATATAAAATAAAGGACCACAACAAAGATTATGGTGGATTAAAAATAACCAAGATTCTATAAACAAGAAAAGAAATATTTCATAAATAAATATTATCTATAAAGAAATTACAACTAATTCATAAGAAGAGAAATCTACGTAAAAACAGAAAAAATAAAATAAACGGATTTATATAAACAATAAAGTTAGATGAACATAATTATTATTCATACAATAAATATGATAAAATAACTAATTAAAATTAAAAATAGTAAAAAAAAATGTAAATTCAACTCCACACATGCATAGGAAAAACGACCCCTTATTACATAAATATTGGTTAGTATCCAGAAAAAAGTACATTATCCTTTAGTCCAATTTAGTACATGACCGGATGCTCCATGAAGTTTTCTACTAAAATATATCCCGTCAATTTTGGCTGTCCATACATGTAGCCCGCCACAGGTAGTACGAAGTGCTTTGAATACAATAACGTCAAAAGAATATTCAAATCTAACTCCATGTCTAAAAATACAATTCCATTGTATTTGATTATTAATATCAACTCCCAAGCTATCAAATCCAATCATATAAGTATCATTGAACTTTACACCTCTTACGCCCTTGTCCTTAGTTGCCGAACTACAATGCAATTGGAGAATTCTACCCGGACCGAGTTCATTACGAATAATTACTTGATTTTCCTTGCAAGCTTCATTTGGCCTAAAATATGTAGCAGTAACTAATAGAAAAAGTATGAGGTGATTCATTTTTTTTGACCTAAAATAATGATTGGTGCAATAAAGGCACTAACATGCAGTATTTATAAAAAAAATTGTCTGGAAGACCTTTTTGCTTGGAGTACTAAATAAAATGCTTTTTATGGCTTTAGCTAGATTTAGACACAAATATAAACCAATCAAATTTTTGCCCAAAAACAGTTACTCGTAAAATATGGTTGACCAGTATAATAAAACAAAGTGAGCTAAATTATAGTTGACAATAAAAACAAATAAAGTCAACAGTGTAAGATATGGACAATGATTTGAAATTGTAGTTACTTAACATCATACAAGAATTGCAACATAGATAAAATTACAGTAAACTAAAAAATAAATTGATGATACACAGGTTTTAAACCCTAATTTCCTACTGTGAGTGCACACCAAACGAAGTAGTATTTAGGGATCGATCCCACGAAGACCAAGTTTACACTATGTTTTAATGAACTAAACAATACAGGAAATTGAGGTATAGATAGCAGTGCCTTATAGCGTTTGTTGATGTTTTGCTATCTTTAAGTTTTTCACAGCGTTTTGGAATTTGTAAACGCTACGAATAGGTAGTCGTACAAAAAATAAATGGTGACGCGTAGAATACATAGCATTACCTTTTTAAAACGCTACCTAAGTTGATAGCGGGAGAACAAAAAAAGGCCCGCTAATTAACACTTAGTGAATTTTTCACTACATCGCCTCTCGTTTTCAGTCTCCCTCTCAGTTCACTCAGTTTCCTCTCTTTCCCGCAATTTTCAGTTTCTGATTTCGATCAAACTTTGATTTCTGAAGCTAATCTTCTAATCTCACAGCTCTTCTCGTCTATTTTCTTCAAATAGACATCGATCTGTCCGCAAAGTGTCTCGTCAGAACTCGATTCCTCAGTAGCTCGATTCCAAAGTTTTCGATTGAAGGTTTGTTTTGTCTCTGATTGCTCAATTTCATTTATATTTAAGGTTTAGAAACTATTATTAGGGGTTAACGAAAAGATTTTTGAGATAAGGGTTTGTGAAATTCTTAGGGTTTCGTTTCAATTTGGGCTTTTATTAGGCTTATTGTTTCAATTAGGGCTTTCGATTTAGTTTCATGATTTGGTTAATGATTTTGTTTCACTATTTATGTGTCTGATTTCACTTCTCTCTGATTTCACTTTGGTGTTGGAGCTGTTGCGGTGTTCTGGTAATGGATAAGTCATGGGTTTGGCTTCCGAGGTATTGTACTTTCTTTCAAAATCTTCAACAGAGCTTAGCTTCAAATTTTTCGAGGTATAAACCTAATGCTAATAAAACTTTGAATCTTCTTAAAATTTACAGGGCAAGCTCTGAGTATGAGGAAGGTGCACGTGCTTTTGTGTATGCATCAGCAAAGAGATTGGGTAATCCTCTGCAGATGTTCTGTCCTTGTACCGATTGTCGAAATGTGTGTCATCAAGAAATCTACACAGTACTGGATCATTTGATAATTAAAGGAATGGATCAGAAGTACAAGAGAAGTTCTTGTTGGAGTATTCATGGAGAGATAAGGACAGAGAAAACAGTTGATGATCAATGTGCAGAGTTAGAAGCATATGAGTTGTTTAGATCTGCCTTCTTTGAAAATGAAGACAATTCACAGTCGTCTGATAATGATGGAGAACAGCCTGAAGTGGTTGGAAGTGAAGAAGAAATTGAATTTAAGAAGAAATTAGAGGATGCAGAAACTCCTCTATACTCGGACTGCCCAAACTACACCAAAGTTGCAGCAATTATGGGGCTGTACAGCATCAAAGTAAAGAGTGGGATTTCAGATAATTACTTTGATCAGCTCTTGAGTATGGTTCATGATATGCTTCCCAAAGGCAATGTTCTTCCAACATCCACATCTGAGATAAAGAAGTTCTTGAAGGTGTTTGGTTTTGGTTATGATGTTATTCATGCTTGTAAGAATGATTGTATTCTATACCGGAAACAGTATGAGGAGATGAGTAGCTGTCCAAGATGTGGTGCTTCAAGATGGGAAGTTGATAAGCATTCTGGTGAGACAAAGAATGGGATTCCAGCAAAGGTACTCAGGTATTTCCCTATCAAAGAAAGATTCAAGAGGATGTTTAGATCAGAGGTGATGTCTAAGAACTTGCAATGGCATTTCAGTAATGCTTCTGAAGATGGAACAACGAGACATCCGGTGGACTCATTGACCTAGGCTCAGGTCAATGCTAGATGGCCCGAATTCGCAGCTGAACCAAGAAACCTAAGACTTGGTATATCTACAGATGGGATGAACCCGTTTTCTATCCAGAATACCAAGTACAGCACATGGCCAGTTTTGTTAGTCAACTACAACATGCCTCCCACTATGTGTATGAAGTCAGAGAACATAATGGTAACTCTTCTGATCCCTGGACCAACTTCACCAAGCAACAACATCAATGTTTATCTTGCTCCTTTGATTGATGTTCTGAATGATTTGTGGAATGAAGGTATTCACGTATACGACTCATTATCTAAGAAGAATTTCACACTTAAGGCTATACTGTTGTGGAGTATCAGCGACTATCCAGGTTTGGGGACCTTGTCTGGTTGTAAAGTAAAAGGGAAGCAAGCATGTAATGTATGTGGGAAGGATACACCTTTTAGGTGGTTGAAGTTTAGTCGTAAACACGTCCATTTGGGAAATAGGAAACGACTCAGTCCTGGTCATCCGTACAGACGCCGAGGAATTTGGTTTGACAACACAGTGGAGAAAGGGACTTGTAATCGAATTCAAACAGGATCTGAAATATTTGAGCTGCTTAAGGATTTTAATAATGATTTTGGAAAACCTTTGGACAAGAAAAGTAAAAGGAAAAGATCAGGTTTGTGTGAAGATGAGGAGCTTACACATGAAGAATATGAAGAAGACGATGACCAATGGAGGTGGAAAAAACGTTATATTCTATTTGATTTACCTTACTAGAAGGTTAGTACTATATTAACATAAATATGTATAAAGTAAATTTAAATGTTTATCATTTTTCTAACCTTTTATTGTTTTTTGTTTTATGACTTAGGATATGGCTGTGCGTCACAACATTGACGTAATGCATGTGGAAAAGAATGTGTCTGATGCCATTCTTTCCCTTCTGATGCACAGTGCTAAGTCAAAAGATGGTGTGAAGGCAAGACAAGATTTGGAGGATATAGGGATTCGAAGAAACTTACACACTCAGCTACGTGGGAAGAAAACGTACTTACCTCCAGCTGCATATTGGCTGACCAAGGACGAGAAGAAGATATTTTGCAAGAGATTATCTGAATTCAGAGGACCAGATGGCTACTGTGCGAACATTGCAAACTGTGTCTCACTTGATCCTCCTATGATTGGTGGTCTGAAGTCTCATGATCATCATGTTCTTCTGCAGAACTTGTTACCAGTTGCATTGAGAGGTTTGCTGCCAAAAGGACCTAGGACTGCAGTTAGTAGATTATGCAACTTCTTTAGTAAGCTATGTCAGCGTGTAATTGACCCGGAGAAGCTACTAACACTAGAGTCTGAGCTTGTTGTGACGATGTGCGAAATGGAGAGGTTCTTTCCTCCATCTCTTTTTGATATAATGTTTCATCTCCCTATACATCTAGCGAGAGAAACACGTTTGGGTGGCCCTGTACACTTTAGATGGATGTATCCATTTGAAAGGTACTTAGTTGTTTTGGTTTTCTCTTTTGATATTATATTTATTATAATATCAAAACTGGCGAAGTTGTTATTTGACTGATACTTAGGTACATGAAAACACTAAAATCATATGTTAAGAACTACGCAAGGCCAGAAGCATGTATGGCGGAGGGTTACTTGGCAGCTGAATGTATTGGCTTTTGCTTGGAATTTCTCAAAACATCTGTACCTGTTCTAGAGCCTGCAAATCATACTGAAGATGTTGATTTGGATGACCGTATACTTGAAGGGCGTCCAATTCATAAGGCAAAAGAAGTTACACTATCTGCAAAAGAGCTTGATATTGCTCACAGATATGTGTTAATGAACACATCAGTTGTAAATCCATATGTTGAGTAAGTTTTGATTGTTAGTTACTAATTCTTATTTAATATATGACATTTGATTGTTAGTTACTAATTCTTAGATTTTTGATATGTAAATCAGAACGCATCTTGAAGAATTACAAGATAAGGATGTTTGTTGCAGAAGAAATCAAACTCTCTTGTGGAAGTTACATGGTGATCGGTTTTCACAGTGGCTTAAAGAAAAGGTATGTAAAAATAGTAATTACTATTTATGAAACACTAATAGTAATGAGTTATCATATTGTTTTTGTTTTCATCAGATCCCTACTAACTCAAAGGAGCAGTCGAAAAAGCTGAGATGGTTAGCATTTAGACCAAGACATAATGTTCAGACCTATAATGGCTATATCATTAATGGACATCGTTTTCACACTGAATACTTAAAGCGGAAGACTCAGAATAGTGGAGTAGCATATGAAGCTTTTACTATGTGTAGATCAAGTGCGAAAGATACTAACCAAGTGGCAGACGTAGTTTCTTACTTTGGATTGATACAAGAGATAATCTTGCTGGACTACCACATGTTCCAGGTTCCATTATTCAAGTGTAAGTGGGCCAACAAAGGGAATGATCTAAAGGAAGAAGATGGCTTTATACTTGTCAACTTCAGCTTAAACCAAGCAGCATTTACCCAAGATCCATACATTATGCCTTCTCAAGCAAAACAAGTGTTCTATTCTAGAGAAGATGACTCATCACCTTGGAGTGTTGTTATGAGGGCACCACCAAGAGGTTATCATGAGTTAGAGACCGAAGAAGAGTTTGTCGCTGCACCAATATCCATTGAAGACAATGATGATATGGGAAATGAATCTTCTGATGATGATAGTTTCTGTGTTAGGGCTGATTGTGATGGGGTCCTAGTAGTTCAGTAATTGTGATAGGTAGATAGGTGTATTCGATAGTTAGGATTACTATGTAGATAGGATTATTAGGTAGATAGGATTACTATATATTTAGGTTGTTGAAATGATGATAGTTTCTGATTGGTAGTTTCAGGTGAAAAATATGAAGCAGAAAACTGTTGTACCTAGCCGTCGCAGTAAGCGTCAAAAAGGTGAAGATGCTAGTGTTGAGTCACTGCAGAAGCAGACCAGGCGCCGGAAGCTTAATAGAGCAGAAGAAATAGTAACTGATACGCAGAATGCTACTGGGAAATCCGCTGTGGAAGAAGAGCCTGCCGAAAAATATTCAGAAAAAGAAAGAGAATCACCAGGAGAAGAAGAAAAATCAGTAGAAGAAGAACAAGAAGAAGAAACACCAGAAAAAGTAGGAGAATCACCAGAAAAAGAAGGAGAATCAACAGGAGAAGAAGGAGAATCACCTGAAAAAGTAGGAGAATCACCAGAAAAAGAAGGAGAATCAACAGGAGAAGAAGGAGAATCACCTGAAAAAGAAGGAGAATCACCACAACAAGAAGCAAGGGCTGAGACGGCTAACTTGACAGAAGATACACAGCATTCAACTGAACCAAGGCAAACTCAGCAGTCACAGGCAAAGACAAAGAGGCGAAGAGGACGCACCAGGATGAGTAAAGTCGCTAAAAACCATGAGGACAAGGTTGAAGTTGAGTTTATATCTCTCGGTGAACACGTAGGGGCTGGATCAGTAACACTTTCTTCATTTCTTGGTCCTCTTGTGAGAGAGCATGTACCAGTGCTTCTTGGAGATTGGAGACACCTTGATGAACAGACGAAGGAAACAATGTGGGAGCAAATTCAGGTCTGAAACTTCTGCTACTTATTTGATGAATTCCGAATCTGGTTTAATCTATTGCGTTAACGTCTGAAACTTTTGTAGGCAAGGTTCAAATTGACAGAACAATGGCAAAAAGATAGTGTGTTGAAGCAGATGGGATGCATATGGAGGACTTCAAAATCAAGGCTTGTTACTCTTGTGCGAGCTATAGGGAGTAGGGAACAACTTATTAACTTAAAACCAAGCAATGTTCAATCCGTGACAGCTTGGATGAATTGGGTGAAGATGAAGAAAGGCAATGATTTTAAGGTTGTTTACGTTCAACTGTATTTTAAAAAGATATTAATCAAGTGGGATCATTGTAATCTTACTTCTTGGTTTTATTTTGAAGGTCCAAAGTGACAAATTCAGGGAATTGAGGAGACATCAGATTCCCCACACCACTAGTCGCAAAGGAATGGTTCGTTTGGCTCATGAAATGGTATGATTCTGTTAATTTTAGTTTTATCTATAAGTAAGTATTGAAGAACTAAAATTGTATGATTAGTTTGGCTCATGAAATGTAATATCCTTTTTCTAAACTGTAGAAGAAAAATAGTTCAGATCCAACAAAAGTGACTAGGAGTAAGGTATGGGTAGCAGGACATACACATTCAGATGGGAGACCTGTGAGGCCAGAGTTTGAAGAAACTATTGTAAGCATTCAGGACCTTTTATTGTATTATTATTCTAGATGCAAAGGTCTATAGTGTCTTATGCTATTAGTTACTATTCTTTGAAATCAGGAAAAAATCAAAGCGATTGATAGTGAAATGGAATCCACGGGCAGTATGAGTGTTAACGAAGACGCTGTGAGTCAGGTCCTAGGAAAAGACAAACCAGGAAGAATTAGAGGAATGGGGAGAGGGGTAACTGCTACGAAGCTAGCATTCATGCAGGCTAGAGACTCACATGTACTGAACCTTGAAGCTCAACAAGCTGAATTGCAGGATTTAGTTCGTGGTTTGCAGGATACGGTTTGTGGCTTAACTGCATCAAAAAGTGTAAGTTACCATCACTTTTGTTGTTATAAGTTAGCAAGTTGACTTCAGAGGCAGCAAGTCTAACTTTTCCTTCTCTATTTTCTCTCAGAATCAACATGATGATGTCCCTAATTCTGAGGGAAGTGATCTTTGCAAAGGACCGAGGTGTCAGATTTTAGACTGGTGCTCAGTGGATGATGTTGTCATCGGAGAAGGAGAATTCTGCTCAGCTGAACCAACATACAAAATTGGACGCATTCCACTTGGTAGGCATGCTGCTGCTATTTTAGTTAAGTCTGTTAAAGATGAAAAAGCATCTGTCTGGAGGCGTACTACATCTGTTACCACACTTGGCGAAGCCATTGGAGTGAAAATTGCATGGCATTTTGATAAGCTCATTCTGGATGAAATGGACTCCTCAGCAAATAATAAGACTGCTGATTCATCTGTAAGTTTTAATATATATATATATATATATATATATTATGTAAAAAAGTTACTGAATCATGTTCATAACTAATATAATGTTTGGTTTTGTGTTATAAAAATCATTGTTTAGGCTACAGATGCTGAAGGCGATAAAATCATAATATATGATTGGACTAAGGAGGATGTACCTATTGCTGAGGGTCGTATCCAGTCAACTGACCCAAAAAAAATGGTAGACAACATTCCTTTGGGTCCTAATGCTGCTATTGTTAGAGTTGATAGGGTGCTTAATGAAGATGGATCTTTATGGAGACCAAATGCTGAAATGTTGTTGATTGGTGATGCACTCGGTGAGAGCATCCCATGGCCAATCAATAAGATTCTTACGGCTATTGTACAAGCAAACAGCGATGAACTGATGCCCCAAAGTAGATCACATGTCGTAAGTCTCCACATATTCAAGTCTTGAAATGATATGTTAGATTGTTGTTGGAATTTGCTTCTGTTGCTGAATGATTTGTTGTTGGAATTGACCTGTCATGGTTTTCTTGGAATTTTCTTTGTAGTGTGCTAGTAACAGCTCTAACACCAGCAACAGTAAGAAAAAGAAGTGCATCCTCTTAGATTGCAAAGGATCAGGGAAAAAGGTTGCAGAAGGTCGATTTTTCTCATCAAATCCAGAAGATGTAGTTCATTTTGTCCCCTTGGGTCCCAATGCAAGCAAGATATGAGTTGATGTGCCTTTGATTGAAGATGCGCCACTTTGGAGAACAAATTCAGAGTTTCAAATAATTGCTGATGCTCAAGGGAGTATAATAGCTTGGCCAAATGACAAACTCCTTCACATATGAATTCTCTAGTACTCTTGACAATGGTCTTACGTTTGTGTTTCTACTTTCTACTACTTTGAATATTTGGTGTTCTGTTTGTGTGTGAAAATTTAATTATGGTACACTAAGTTTTTATTCAGCATACAATTATATCCGTAAATTAGCAAAAAAAACAAAAGAAAATGTCTCAAACTCCATACCCTAAACTCTAAATTAATGGTATAGGGTATATAGTAAATTTTTTACACAAATTTCATAAATTATAAATGAAGAAAATAAACGTTTTAATAACTCTAACATATAAATATACTCTTCAAATAAGTTGCGACATTAATTCAAACCTAAACTCCAACCCCATAAGGGTTTAGGGTATAGAGTTTAGGGCATAGATTTTCTTATATATTGACATATATTTCATAAATTATAAATAAATCTAAATAAAATTACTGAGAATATAATTGTGTCCTAACATTAACATAAAATATAATCTTACAATGCTTTCACTTCTTCAAACCCTAAACCCTTGTTGAGGATCTATACCCTAAATGGGTTATGTAAGCTAGAGTTTAAGGTGTAATGTTTATTTTCACTCATATTTCATAAATTATAAACAAAAAACATAAAATGAATGTCAAAATAATTTTTTGATAATTCTATGATAGTTGTCTAATAAGTATTAGTTATGACACATTATCAATCTGAAAGAAAACTAATTTTATCGAATTTTAATTAAAAAAAATTATAAAACGAGATGAGAAGAACAATGATTACAACAGCCAATGGAAAGACATCACTAGGATCGCTAATCTCTCACCACACGATCTGTGGTTATCTGCAAATCTCACCGTTAATCATCAATACACGGTGACCAATTAAAAAATAAATTAATCGACTCTTACGCTCCCTATACCCCTTAAATCTCGCTTATCCTTAACCTCTCTGTATTCGTAACCCTTAAGCTCCCTCTAATCATTCCTCCCTCCAACGATGAACTGCTTTCGATCGAGATTTTACCATTTTTCCTCCTCATTAATTAATCTATTTCTTTCAATCTCTCTTATTTCTTTAAATCTTTCTTTCGCCGTCAAGAGATTTAGGTCAGGGCCGTGTTCCGGTATTCGGAGCCTCATGAAACAGCGAGAGAAAGGTAATCCAATCTAAAAAGTCAGTTAAAAAGTTTCACAGTTTTCCAATCTTCTTTGTTACAATTCGACCTGTTCCGTTTATTGTAGGAGCTTTCCTCACGGCTGAAGCACAGACGAGCAATTGTGGTAGAGAATCTATAGGTTAGGTCTTTCTCTTATTCTCTTATTCTCTCATTCAAAACCCTAGATGAGAAAATTTCTTATATATTTAGCAACTGATGCAGTTATCTGTACTGATGACTCAAAGGATATCACCAAAGTACATTACCGGAGAGCTCTCTGAAATACTTGAATCGGATTAAGGAAGATGAACAAGACATAGATCCATATCAACTCAGACGCCGGTAACAAGAAGAAGGAGAATCTTACCCAAGCAAGGCTATACGAGTCTAAGGAGAAAAAAGCTGAATGAATATTTTCTATAAACAAATAAAAAATCTGAATGTATTTGTAATTTCAGTTTGGAACTAATTATCTTTTGTATTACATATAAAACTATGTATTTTGTATTTGGATTATAAATAAATTAGATTTTCTTTGGGCTTCTTTCGTTCCAGGCTTTATGCCATTGTTGTATTAACTTTGTAACATCATGGCCCATTTGGCCCTTTAATGAATTATGGCTGGAAAAAAAAATCATATAATATATTAAAATGGAATTGTTTTTCCAGAAAATTACAATAATTTAAATACAAAAATAATCAGCTAAAATTGTATTTCGTTAGTGTATGTAATACTATTGCAGAATGAAAACAAAACGCTGTATTTAAAAACACGTACTGATAGCGTTTACAAAAATGCCATCTTAAATTTTCTAGATTCGTAAATAGGTAACAACAATGACGTAAATAAACAAAATAATAACAAAAATGAAACGCTATTATTAAACATATAATTGCATATAAATAAATGCTATAATAAATATAACTATTGTAGCACAAAGGAAAAGCGCTACGATAGGCCTCAGACCTATTGTCGCGGTCGAAGAAACAGCGTTTCTAAATACGCTGCGATAGCGAAAGACAGCGTTTTTCGGACGCTGTAAATGCCCGATTTTCCTGTAGTGAAAAAAAAAGCTAAGATAAATCAAGTTGAGATCGGAATCGTGGATAGCAAGTAACAGATTTAAAATCGGATGAAAATCAATAATAAAGCAAGCGTTAAGTCAAGGCAATTCGCAGGAGATTCAGAACAAAAGATCAAACAACTATTCAGGCAACGATTTAGCACAAGTCTAAAACTCAAACATAAATATAATATCAATTCACTCTCGTGATATCAATAACTTTATCTAGCAACTTAAAATCCTAACTCTCGTTGGTCTTAGTAAATCGCAGACAAGCATTACAGAATGGGTTTGATTTGTTCACAATTCTTCTACACATCTACTCTCGCAGGCATAGAATAAATTGCTCACCAATGTTTCTTCTAGCAACCTAGCAACTCTCGCTGTCTAGATTTAACCTAAGATCAAGAATAGATTGGCCAAATCGATTCAAGCAATAAGATCAACAAAGATGAAGACAATCGATTTGATAACCTATTTGTGTTTAATCATTAACTCATGAATTCCTTTGAAAACCTTAACCTAACTTAGAGATCTACTCAGACATAAATATGGAAGAAAGAAGCAAAACGATTGAAATAAAAGAATGCATTAGAACTTGATATTAAAAGTACTAGGGTTCAGAAATCTTATCAGATTGTAGCAGAGATCTTCTCCCTTACAAGTAGAAAGCTCTAAAGGTATTGAAAAGCTAAAAGCAAAAGTAAAGATGATTAAAAACCTAAGACTAAAGGGAGTATATATATTCGGCTCTTCATAGGCGACTGCTCCTCTTATTTCCGTGATTAGGATTAGGTCAAATCGATTTTCCTTATTTTTCTCTGATCGTGCGAGCAGGTGCTCGCTGGGTGGCGAGCAGGTGCTCGGAGGTGAAATCGGTAATTCTCCACATATTCGCCTTCTTTTCTTCAATTTTGGTTCTTTTCTGCTCCAAAGGCTCCAACTGTTTCAAACTCCAATAACAGCACCATAGCTACCTAGAATCACCTGAAATACACTCAAAAACTCTAAAAAGTGGTTAAATGTCAAAATCGTAACATATCAATTCCCCCGGACTTAGATCTTTGTTTGTCATCAAACAAACTAAATTGAGACACAGAGAAATCGGTGGAGACTCGGAAAATCTCAGAAACCATGAATAGACCAATATCTGCAGACCACATACTTTAGAACAAGAGACACACATTCTTACCGAAAACCTCTCCAACAAAGTTCACCAACCTCAAAACCGTACGGCTTACAATCCCAGAAAAATCTAAGTTCAAGACAATAGACTCTCTAGATTCAATTAGAGGTGGCGTGAGCTTCTTGTTAAGAGCACTAGCTTAGTAAATCGAGGCTTGGTAAAAACAAGGCTAATTTAAAGGTGGAGTTTTTAGAGTGTTTAGGGTTACCGTGTTCCAAAGAGAGTGCAGGATATCGCACAAAACGGCAAGGGAGACTGGACTCATTGATGTCCACAACCTCTAATTCACTCTCCTCCTCTTGTAAGGTTTTCTCCTCATTGTTGGGGTCGAAATCCCCTCCTCGAAGATTGACGGAACGAGAAGTCAAGGTCGAGATCAAATCACGAACATGGAATGGGCAAGCTAAGGCAAACTGCCCACGACCCGTCCAAGGCACGAACCGGCGGCTAGGATGAGTGCCAGCCGCCGGGTTTTCTCCGTCCAAGGCCGGCGGCTGGGATGAGTGCCAGTCGCCGGATCTTCTTCGTCCGAAACCGGCGGCTGGCACTTGTCCCAGCCGCCGGGTCTTCTTCATCCGAACATGGGACGGACGAGCTAAGGCAAACTGCCCACGATCCATCCAAGATACGAACCAGAGGCTGGGATAAGTGCCAGCCGCCGGGTCTTCTTCATCCGAACATGGGACGGACGAGCTAAGGCAAACTGCCCACGATCCATCCAAGATACGTACCGGCGGCTGGGATAAGTGCCGGCCGCCGGGTCTTCCTCATCCGAAACCGGTGGCTGGGATGAGTGCCAGCCGCCAGGTCTTTCTCATCCGAAACCGGTGGCTGAGATGAGTGCCAGCCGCCGGATCTTCATGATACACCAACCGGCGGCTGGGATAAGTGCCAGCCGCCGGGTCTTCATCACATGCACACGATCATTTCCCAAGTCAAGACTCATCGTCCGATCAGCGTCCAGTCGACCGACCAAACATAACTCTATGCCCGGACCGACCCGAAGATCATCCATTTGCATGTTCTGACTCCACGACCCGTCCGTGAACATTCCCCGAAAGACCATGACGAACGTCCAGCCGTCCATGGACCAGTCGCCGAGCACATGAGCCAAAGGGACCGGCGGCTGGCCATCAGTACCGAAACCGGCGGCTGGAAGTTCAAACGAAAGAACGGGTGGCTCAAATCTCAGAAGTCGTAAAACGTCCGGAACACTGTTCACGCGGGAAAAAAACCGTTGAAAAACACTATTCATCCCGAGACAAAGTTAACACTATTCATCCCGAGACAAAGTTAACACTATTCATCCCGAGACAAAGTTAACACTATTCATCGGGTCACTATTCACCGGCGGGCCGGATTTGGGTCAGAATGCGCGGATGGATCATAGAAGACTCTCGGGCCGGATATCGGGCCCAGAAAGCTTAGGTCGGCGGTTGGGAAGGATGGACAAAGTCCCACATCGGAAATCTGAAGTCTTAGCCTCCTAGGATTGTCAGTATATATATGTACGCCCATGTAAGGGTAAATCCCATCCCAGATCCGAGTATTAGGAGTTTTAGCAATTTAAGACTATTCAGCTTTTGCTAATTTCCCTTGTACTTTCGGAAAATATCAATAAAATCTCCCTTTTCATCTTTTTGGCATTTTCGGTCCTTTAGTTCTTTATAAATAGAATTTTCGAGCCCCCATTAAATATAAGTTTTGACAGTGTGAGTTTCGGCTCTCACAGTTTGGCGCCGTCTATGGGGACGAGAAATATTCTTAACCCTAAGAACGAAAAGGATACCGAACGAAGACAATGACCAGAAGAACTGACGACATCACCAACCAACCAATCGGAGCAGCAACCGGAGTGGGACTTCCCGCCATTAGCACGTTGGCGGCCGGAACCGGAACAACCGCCGTCGGGACATCCACCGACGGAGCAGTCGGAAATCCCGGGACTTCCCCCAGGGCCCTCGCCAGATACGGAATGCCACTCGAAGATCCAGTCATCACGGAAACGGCCAACACCGCCCCGGAGAATGCAGCAATCACCGAACTGCGGAACATGGTAGCCGAAATCGCGGAGCGGCAAGAAAGAGCGGCCGCACGAGAAAGAGCGGCTTCCCAAGAACCAGCACACGTCCCCCGGACTTTGGGAGTAAGACGCCTTGTCTTCACCCCGCGAGCAGACCCCACGGGCCGTCAGAATCCAGACGAACAAACCCCTGTCGGAACAAGGAAAGAGCTATCAGCACCACCCCCGCTGTACCGGAAGAGCACCACTGGGCGAACAGCTGAACGGCCAACTTCCACGGTGACCAACGGCGAGAACTCGAGAGACATCACGAACAGAGCCGAAAACGAAACTGACGACGAGGCTGGAGATCTGAACGCGGACGAAGAAGAGCTCCGCTGGATCGAAGAGCAGGAAAAGGAGGAACGAGAGGCCAGAGCTAATCAATCCGCTAGCCGAAGGGACGAGCTGGATGAGCTCCGTGCCCGCCTAGAACTCACGACAAGTCAGATGAAGGAGGTAAGGTCGCAGGTCCATAAAGCAACAAGCGCGGCCCCGGAAATCGACCGCGTCCTAGAGGAAACGCAAAAGATCCCGTTCACTTCGAGGATCACTAGCGTCAGACTCTCTGACCCGGGAAAAATCCGAATTCCCTTCTACGACGGGACGACTGATCCGAAGGCCCACATGACAGCCTTCCGCATCGCTATGGGACGTGCTAGGTTCAAACCCGAAGAGAGGGACGCAGGATTCTGCCTCCTCTTCGTGGAGCATCTGAAAGGATCAGCCCTGTCGTGGTTCTCGAGGCTAGAGAGAGATTCAATTGATGGTTTCGAGCAGTTGTCGACGGCCTTCTTGAAACATTACTCGTTGTTCATAAGACAGTCGACATCCGACGCAGACCTTTACTCGCTGTCACAGGAACCCGAAGAAAGCCTCCGAGATTTCATCGAAAGGTTTAAGGTGATAGTCTCGAAAATTGACGGACTAAGCAATAGTGCCGCGATCAACGCCCTGAAGAAGTCCTTGCTGAAGACTTCGAACTTCCGAAAGGAGATTACAGTAAACCCACCAGTAACCATCCAAGATACTCTCCACCGTGCTTCCAACTTCGTCATCTACGAGGAAGACATGAGGGTCCCAGCTGGAAAGCACCAATCCTCAAAATTGGTCGCCAAAGGCACGGTGCAACCTTCTAACTTTCCAAACGAGAGAAGAAGTAGGCGAACCAGCCGAGATGAAGAACCCAACCCGGGTGGAGCGCATAACTACCAGATAAACACGGAGAGACCGAATAATGAGCGCAACAAGGGACCATGGAATACATGGACTCGACCAGGATTCGACGAAAACGCCTTCTGTACCTTCCACAAGACGAAAGGCCACTCGACCGAAAACTGCAGAACCGTTGGAAGGAGGCTCGCGGCACAGCTGTTAGCCGGGGAGCTCGGAAACGGAGTGACCCTCGAGAGTCTCGGAGCTATCGAAGAAGATGCTGGCGCCCCGGACGGACGACCCAACCAGGAACGTCCCGAAAGGCCCGACGAGGATACCCCCAAACGTGGGAGGAGACCAAACGGAGACGACTCCGCCGCCAACCGCAGAAGGATCCACATGATCATCGGAGGATCTCAGTAATGCCGGGACACAGTGGCCTCGATAAAAGCGTTCCTGAGAAGAGGAGACAAGGAGTCAAAACCGCGGGAACCGATCACCGAAAACGACGATCGGATCGCTTTTTACGAAAAAGACGTCGAAGGCCTTGACCAACCTCACGATGACCCATTGGTGGTAGAGTTGGATATCAACGACCATGACGTCTCACGAGTCTTGATCGACACCGGAAGTTCGGTGGACGTCATTTTTTGAGAGACGCTTCAAAGGATGAAGGTGGATCCGTCAAAGATAACTCCCAGTCCGAGATCACTGACCGGATTCTCTGGCGAAGTCACAATGACGGATGGAACAATCCAGCTCCCGGTTCGTGCCGGCGGAATCACGAAAATCGTTAACTTCGCGGTGGCAAACCACCCCGCAATTTATAACGTGATAATGGGGACTCCCTGGATCAATTCAATGCGAGCTATCCCATCAACTTACCATCTCTGCCTGAAGTTCCCGACACCAAACGGAATCAAGACCATTTGGGGAAATCAGAAGGAGGCTCGGATCTGTTTTCTGGCAGAGCACAAGCTGCGGAATCCGACCATCCCGCAGAGAGGGAACCCGAAGAGGAAGAGTGAAGACAAAGTCCCCGAACTGGGAAAGAAAGTAAGCAGAACCGAACAGTTCGAGAAAACGGAGGCTCCGCCCACTGAAACAAACCAAGAAGAGACGAAAACTGCCTCAGAAACCGTCGAAGCTACAACCGACGGTTCCATAACTAACACTAAACCGTCTTCCTACAAAAAAAAAAAAAAAAAAAAAAAAAAACGGAACTACGGGTGACTTGATCCCTTTTCACGAAGGGTACGTAGGCAGCTCGCTTAGAAAAACGAGTTCAGTTGCCCCTCTCCTTAAAAAAGGGGGGGAGTGGGTCCGTATATACATACGCCCAAACTTTCTCAAAAATTTCAAGAAGATGGACATTGGGACTTAGCATCTCATAACACATCCAAAGCTTGAAAAAGTTTCCCGAAAACACCGTTCTGACAAACATCGAGACTTAGCATCTTGAAACTTGATCTAAAAAACGAATGGATCCAGAAAACCCCGAGGAAAATGAACATTGAGACTTAGTATCTCATAAAACATCTTCAACTTAAAATCAGATGAACATCGAGGCTTAGCATCTCATCCAAAGACCATCAACCAATCAAGATACTTCTCCCGAACACTTAAGTCCTCTCCAACAAATCCGTCTGTTGCTGGCCACAACAAGACTATCTTTTTAAACCATGGTTCTTTCAACATCCCGCAGAGGATAAAACTAGCGCGCTATACAAATTTCCGGATTAACATCCGAAGGGCGTAACCTGTATCCCGCGATCCTGCAGGAAGCGCCCGAGACGATGTTCTGATTAGTTTACTTTCACCAACACTTTGCATAGTACAGGACACAAAGTAAACTCTTTAAACCCAGTAAAGCGCCTGACATGGGGACACTGGTCAAAGACATCTCGAGAACGCAGTATCAAACCGGCTCTGATGCGAGATCTTAATGGCGTTCAGTCGAAGGAGGGATCTGAACAAGCTCGGTCCCCTACGACGACAAAAAACTGCATTAAACCCAGGAACATTCGCTAATACGAACTGGTCTAAAGTTCGAGTGTCCGGAATAACACTCCAACGCAATATCAATCAGCTCCAAAACGGGCCAGCCGCCCGTCCTCCGTAGAGAGACGGCCCAGCCGCCCTTCATTCCAACGCAATATCAATCAGCTCCAAAACGGGCCAGCCGCCCGTCCTCCGTAGAGAGACGGCCCAGCCGCCCTTCATTCCAACGCAATCAGCTCCAAAACGGGCCAGCCGCCCGTCCTCCGTAGAGAGACGGCCAGCCGCCCTTCATTCCGCAAAGCTACAAATCAACTCCGAAACGGGCCAGCCGCCCGGTCAACGGGCCAGCCGCCCCTTTACTCTACAAAACGGGCCAGCCGCCCGTCCTCCGTAGAGAGACAGGCCAGCCGCCCATTACTCCACAAAATGGGCCAGCCGCCCTCTTGGAAGAGAGACATACCGGCCGCCCATCTCCTCCTTTATCAAGGCTATAAAAGCAAAGCAAGCAAGCAAAAAAGTCCGTAACATCTAAGGCAAAAGCTGATAGATAAAAATCTCCATGAAAGGAGATATAAGTTCGGTTAACAAAGCAAATACAATAAAAAGGGTCAAAAGACCCGAATACAACTAAGGCAGAAAAAGAAAACACAAGGCCAAAGCCTAGTCATATTCGACGAGAGGAGTAGGAGCTCCATAGTCCAAAGCCTCGGCGTCCGGAGACTGGTACGGAGAAACGGGAGAGTATACCAAGTGGCTCTCGAGAACGGTAGCAGCCCGATCATAGGAGCCGGCCCAACCTCCTCCTTTGAGCCGCTCCAATTCCGCCTCCAGCTCTCCCTCTTCCCCCTCAACCTTTGACTTCCCGGACTTGATGTCCCGGACTAGGTCAAGGTTAGAGCTGACCTCAGTCAAAGCAGTCTCGCCATATTTCGCCTGACCTATTGGCACGAGAGCAGCCTTGGCTCCCTCGATGCGAAGACGGTACTTCTCCACCAAGTCCCAGCGACATTTCTTGAGCGCCAGCTCCTTTTTCCGCTCGGCCTCCGCGAGCACTTTCTTGATCTCCTTCTGAGATCTCCTCTCCACATTCCGAAGCTTTACTTCCAAGGCCTTGATCTTCTTGTCCTTCTTCCGGGACTCTTTCTCCGAAGCTTCCAAGGCAACCTGGGTTGCATGAGCTCGGGTGGCGACCTGAATCAAAGAAAAGCAAATATCAGCAAAGACCAAACTGCGTCCAAACAAATCTAAGGGAAAAAGAGTTACCATCATAAGGCCGGAGGACAGATCTCCGTAAGCCGCAGAACGATCAAACGGCGCAGCTGAGGTCGGAGCCAACGCTCCAAAGTAGTCCACAACCTTCACGGACTCAGCTAGATCGCCTCCCGCCGCTTTGCGGGCATCAAAGAGAAGACCATGATCAGACGCCTCGGCCGTCCGAGCCACTTTGTCCTTCCTCGGACGGTCAGGGCTGTTGGAAGCTCCCTTCCCTTTATCCACGGCAACGGCACAAGCTGAACCCTGAGGAGCAGTAATCTGTTCCTCGGGCACGCCATGGAAATCAGGCCCGGGCGGGAGAACAAACACGGACGCCGGATCAAACTCGGCCGCCTCTCCGGACGGCCCAGCTTCACCGTACTTCTGCTTACGATAGTTCCAAACACCCTCCTTCTTGTCAACTTCTACAACGATATCCTCAAACCCGGAAACTCTAGGAGCAAAGGGATCTCGAACTAGAGAAAGAAGAGGAGAAAAAATGAAAAGTTGTAAGAAATGAAGTTGTGAAGTTATGAGGCAAAGGAGTAAGGACTTCTTATAGAAAAAATTCACAAAAAGACGAAACACTTACGTGGCAAACTCCACTCGGTCCTAACCGAGCCGCCGAAGTCGGGACCGACCGAGAGCGGGCTGCGCTTCACGTAGAAAAACTCGTGCCGCGAAGCTTTGCAATGCTGCCGAAGCCCGGAGTAGAACCGCTTCACATTCTTCCGAACATTGACCGAGCAGAAGAACTCTGACATGGAAACCTTCCTCAACGAAAAGAAATTCCGTATGAGATCAGCCTCCACCTTGACCCCGCATTCGGCACAACGGACCACGAGTCCCATTAAAATCCTTTAGCGGATGGGGTAAGTTGAGAGATCGCTACCCCATACAACTCGAGAAACTCGAAGATGGCTCCAGGGATCGGGAACCAAAGGAAAGCTTCGTAGAACATCGACTCGTACAGGGTAAAATATCCTTCCGGCGCCTTGTTCATTCTATCCCCATCTTTTGGGAGACGGAACTTAATCTTGTCCGAAATCCGGAAGTCGTATTTAAGCTCGGCCAGCGAATCCCGATCGCTCAAAGTAGGACCATGCTTGAATACCTCGGCTATCGATCTATAACTCGTAGACGGTCCAGGTTTCTTAAACCGCCAAGCGAAAATATCTTCACCCAATAGGCTTTAGCCTCACCAGGAGAGCGACATTCGGACTTCACGTCCGGATGCACGAAGATAGGCACCTCCGGGTGATCCGATCTGATTTCTTCCCCGGACATGGCTGAGTCGTTACCTATCTCTGGCCAAATACGATGACTCTCGGAAGGGACCAGAGATCGGGACGGCCATGCGCGCCACCCACCGTTGTCCTCAACATGTTGAGGAGGAGTCCAAACGCCACGTGTTATACTCGTCCTCGGCGAGACGCCATCAATTCCGACTTGAGGAGTAGCGGACGTCCTCTCTAAGGCACCTCCAGAGCCAAGCGCCCATCTTGATACGGCTACTGTGCCAGCCGCCCTCTTGGAAGCGTTCTTAGAGCCAGCCGCCCTCCTCGAACCAGACGTCCTACTCGTAGAACTCCCGGCCGCTGGCTTGGTCCTGACCCCATTCCCGGCCGCCGGCTCGGGTCTGACCTCATTCCCGGCCGCCGGCTCGGGTCTAATTACATTCCCGGCCGCCGGCTCGGGTCTGACATCACTCCCGGCCGCCGCCTCGGGTACGTCCTCATTCCCGGCCGCCGTCTCGGCCTCCTATTGAGGAACATTCGCAAAACCGAGCGCTCCTTGGGCATAGCTAGGACCGGCCTCCCACTGAGGAACGCCTTCGGGACCGTGCGCTGCTCGTGGAATGGCATCTTCTCCATCGGCCAGCAGGTCTTCCACAAGTATCATATCCTGATCCCCGGACATAAAATCAAACTCGAACTGATTGTTCATTATTGCATCAAAGTTGAGACCGAAAGAGGAACCTCCTTCACCAGCCATTGCTAAAGAAAAAGATTTTCAAAGAAAAGACTCGAAGAAAAAAAAAAACTTGAGAGGAGAAGGGGATGTGAAGAATGAATGAAGCCACTCCTTTGATATAGCGAACATGGCACAAACTTCCATGATGAACAATGCTCTGACAAGACATCGAAGAAAAGCGGATGAACGGACGAACGGAAAAACCCATTGCCTTCCCGTTTCAATCAATCCCGATAAAACTCCTAGCTCGAAGCTCTTTTCTCCAAACCACGAAAGCAAAGAGCTGGGGGCTAACTGTTGGGGTCGAAATCCCCTCCTCGAAGATTGACGGAACGAGAAGTCAAGGTCGAGATCAAATCACGAACATGGAATGGGCAAGCTAAGGCAAACTGCCCACGACCCGTCCAAGGCACGAACCGGCGGCTAGGATGAGTGCCAGCCGCCGGGTCTTCTCCATCCAAGGCCGGCGGCTGGGATGAGTGCCAGCCGCCGGGTCTTCTTCATCTGAAACCGGCGCTGGGATGAGTGCCAGCCGCCGGGTTTTCTCCGTCCAAGGCCGGCGGCTGGGATGAGTGCCAGCCGCCGGGTCTTCTTCGTCCGAAACCGGCGGCTGGCACTTGTCCCAGCCGCCGGGTCTTCTTCATCCGAACATGGGACAGACGAGCTAAGGCAAACTGCCCACGATCCATCCAAGATACGAACCGGAGGCTGGGATAAGTGCCAGCCGCCGGGTCTTCTTCATCCGAACATGGGACGGACGAGCTAAGGCAAACTGCCCACGATCCATCCAAGATACGAACCGGCGGCTGGGATAAGTGCCGGCCGCCGGTCTTCCTCATCCGAAACCGGCGGCTGGGATGAGTGCCAGCCGCCGGGTCCTCACACGACCATGGCCGGCGGCTGAGATGAGTGCCAGCCGCCGGATCTTCATGATACACCAACCGGCGGCTGGGATAAGTGCCAGCCGCCGGGTCTTCATCACATGCACACGATCATTTCCCAAGTCAAGACTCATCGTCCGATCAGCGTCCAGTCGACCGACCAAACATAACTCTATGCCCGGACCGACCCGAAGATCATCCATTTGCATGTTCTGACTCCACGACCCGTCCGTGAACATTCCCCGAAAGACCGTGACGAACGTCCAGCCGTCCATGGACCAGTCGCCGAGCACATGAGCCAAAGGGACCGGCGGCTGGCCATCAGTACCGAAACCGGCGGCTGGAAGTTCAAACGAAAGAACGGGTGGCTCAAATCTCAGAAGTCGTAAAACGTCCGGAACACTGTTTACGCGGAAAAAAACCGTTGAAAAACACTATTCATCCCGAGACAAAGTTAACCGAAAAATCAAATTAAGCATAAACCGAGATTCGGATTACTATTCATCGGATTACTATTCACCGGTTTACTATTCATCGGGTCACTATTCACCGGCGGGCCGGATTTGGGTCAGAATGCGCGGATGGATCATGGAAGACTCTCGGGCCGGATATCGGGCCCAGAAAGCTTAGGTCGGCGGTAGGGAAGGATGGACAAAGTCCCACATCGGAAATCTGAAGTCTTAGCCTCCTAGGATTGTCAGTATATATATGTACGCTCATGTAAGGGTAAATCCCATCCCAGATCCGAGTATTAGGAGTTTTAGCAATTTAAGACTATTCAGCTTTTGCTAATTTCCCTTGTACTTTCGGAAAATATCAATAAAATCTCCCTTTTCATCTTTTTGGCATTTTCAGTCCTTTAGTTCTTTATAAATAGAATTTTCGAGCCCCCATTAAATATAAGTTTTGACAGTGTGAGTTTCGGCTCTCACACTCATCTCGTTCTTCTTTTCCTTTTCCTTCCTCTTGCGATTCGCACATGCTTCAGGACACATCTTTGAGTTACTAACTCACCACCCCTTATCCCTGAGTTACTAACTCGAGTTTTTTTGTTTTTTTTTGAATTTAAAAGGATAAGGGTGACCTTTACATTGCGTGTGTCCTTCGGCTAGTAGTGATTCCTTTGTCCTCATACCCCAGCAGGTCATATTGAAACTCTTTTCTTTTCTGGACATCATGGAGCAGGTGCTCCGAGATAGCGAGCACGTGCTCGCGAAATTTTTTTTTCCTTAGCTTACTTCTGACTACTTCTTCAGCGAGAGTGAATCAGAGGTTTTGCACATATCTGCATAAATGAGAAAGAAAAATACGAGTGCAAGTAGTTTGAAAAGAGGTTAAGGTCAAAGTGGGGTACTAACTAAAAGCTAGCTATTCAGGATCAGCAAGAGTGGCAAAAAGGGATAAGAAGTCATGAATATATGATGTAACACGTTTTCTAATCCTAATGCCCAAAAAGGGATAAGAATTGAAGTCCAAATTACGTCCAGATAAAATAGAGTCTAATGCCTTATCCGATAAAACCTTAAATGGATTGAAGTTTTCTGGCCCAGAGGAAGGATCCGAATGTGAAGAAGCCTCAGCTCGTCTCTGTACTCTAAATTCTGCAGCAATGTTCACTAGAAAGCAGGTCAAATTCATAAGTGGTTAAAAACTCATCATAGATTCTGGTCCTAATTTCCACAAGTTTTGATTTGATCCATATTACAAACTGACTCTAAAACAAATGACTTAAAAGCAAGAAATAAGGTACTGACTCATAACACACGACTCTCCCCTGGACTTACTTCACACTGTCTCGGTGTGAAAATAAGCTAGAAAAGAGTCTGAGAAAACTTACCTGGGTCGGCAGGTCAGAGCACCAAGGCGGAGCAGGTGCTCCGGGACAGAATCGGGTGCTCCCGCATTTTCTTCTTGTTTTTTTTTTTATCTGAAACAAAGAAAACCAAAACCAAAAATCAATAGCAAAAGGAATAAAAAGAATTATGTACACTTACCAGTGGGTTGCCTCCCACTAAGCGCTTGGTTTAAGTCATTAGCTTAACTTGGTGAGCTGATTAAGCTTGAGGAGGATCGGCGAGGGGAAAGTCTTCCCCATCTGCGAGATGTGTATCGGCTAGGTATGGCTTTAGCCTCTGTCCATTTACAACAAACTCCTCTCCTTTGGCGGTAAACAAGACCACAACGCCATAGGGTCGAACTTCCTTGATGGTGAAAGCCCCAGACCATCGTGATCGTAACTTCCCGGGAAACAGCTTCAGCCGAGAGTTGAAGAGTAGGACTTGGTCATTGGCGGCGAAGTTGCGAGTCAGTATGCGCTTGTCATTGTATGTCTTGGTGCGCTATTTGTAGATCTTGGAGTTCTCGTAAGCGAGATGCCTAATCTCCTGGAGCTCATGTAGCTGCATCATACGCCGCTCTGAAGTTGGCTTAATGTCATAGTTGAGCAGCTTAACCGCCCATGTGGGTTTGAAGTCAAGCTCGACGGGGAGGTGACAAGCCTTGCCATAAACGAGGTGGAAAGGAGTGGTCCCGAGAGACGTTTTGTAGGTGGTCCTGTAAGTCCATAGAGCGTTGTCCAGCTTAGAGGCCCAGTCCTTCCGAGTCGTTCCCACAGTCTTTTGCAAGATGCTCTTGATTTTGTGGTTGGAGATCTCGACTTGACCGCTGGTTTGTGGATGATAAGGAGTAGCGACCTTATGCTTTACACCATTCTTGCACAGTAGAGTCTCGAAGATCTTATTGATGAAGTGAGAGCCTCCATCACCAATAACAACTCGCGGGACACCAAATCTCGGGAAGATGATAGACTTGAACATCTTGATCACTACACGTGCGTCGTTAGTGGGACTCGCAAGAACCTCAACCCACTTAGACACATAGTCAACAGCCACAAGTATATACTTGTTCCCAAAAGAAGAAGGAAAGGGACCCATAAAATCGATGCCACATACATCAAAGACCTCCATTTCGAGAATGAAGTTCTGTGGCATCTCGTTGCGCTTGTTGATGTTGCCCTGTCGCTGGCATGAATCGCACCTGGAAACAAATCACTGAGCATCCTTGAACATTGTTGGCCACCAATACCCTGCTTATAGCACTTTGAAGACTGTTTTGAAAGTGGCAATGAAACAAGATTTCCAGGATCTCCTCTTCAGTTACACATCTCCGGAATACTCCATCTGGACAGTGCTTGTAGAGATAAGGTGATACACGAGTTTTAAACCCTTATTTCCTACTGCAAGTGCACAACATACGAAGTAGTATTTAGGGGTCGATCCCACGAAGACCAGTTTCACACTTTGATCTAATGAACTAAATCAAAAGCTAAGACAATTCAATTATGTTTTTGGTTTTGTAAATAGCAAGTAATAAAAGCAAAATCGGTTGTAAAGATAATATTAAACAAGCGTTAGGTCAAGGAATATCGCAGGAGATTCAGAGCAACGGATCAAGCAACTATTCAGGCAGTGTTTAAGCACAAGTCTAGAACTCAAACATAAAGATAATATCAATCCACTCTCGTGGTATCAATATCTTTGTCTATCAACCTAGAATTCCTAACTCTCGTTGGTACTAGAAACCGTAGGGAAGCTTTAAGATTAGGTTTAATATGTTCACAATTCTCCAATACATCTACTCTCGCAGGTAATGAATAAATTGCTCACCAATGTTCTTTCTAGCAACCTAGCAACTCTCTCTGTCTAAGTTAAACCCAATATCATAAAATCAAGTGATCAATTCGATCTAAGCATTAAGAACAACAAAGGCGAAGACATCGATTTAAATAGCCAATTTGTGTTTAACCCTAAAGCTCATGAATTCCTTTGACAAACCTTAACCTAACTAAGAGATCTACTCAGACATAATTAAAGAAGAAGAAAACAAAGAGATTATAGAGTTCATCATAAAAGCTTGAATAGATAATGAAAGCTGAAAATAACTTAATAAGAACTTGAACAAAGCATAAATATAGATAACAAAAGCTGGAAATAAACTTATAAGAACTTAATCAAAGCATAAATATAGATAATAAGAACTGAAAGTAAACTTAATAGAACTTGATTAAAGCATAAATATAGATAATAAGAACTGAAAGTAAAACTTAATTAAAGCATAAATGTTTAAAGCTTAAAAGAAACTAATAAGAACTTGATAAAAGCATAAACATTAAAGCTTAAAAGAGAAGAGGAGCAATATTTTGAAGCTAGAGAAGAGTGAGAGAAGAAGATGGTGTGGTTTGAAGCATCAAGAGTGAGTTCATTATATAGGCCAAGGTGAAGGGGAGTAGGTGAAGTGGGGAACGGTCGTTCTTGGTGTAGAACGATCGTTCTCAATGGTCGATCGAAGTAGGTGGTTGTAGGTGAGATGGGGAACGGTCGTTCTTGGTGTAGAACGGTCGTTCCATGCTTGGTTGTTGGTGGAGTAGGTGAGATGGGGAACGATCGTTCTCTCCAGGGAACGGTCGTTCCTCTGCATTTGTCGGCAAGGTAGGTGAGAGCAAGAACGGTCGATCTCCTTCGGGAATGGTCGTTCCTTTGCTTGGCCAGAACGATCGTTCTTCTTCAGAACGGTCGTTCTCTTGTGTTTGGTCCTTTTCTCGTTTTTTCCATCTTAACTCGACTCGAACATGTCCGTAAATGCCAAACTCCTTCGGAACTCCATGAAATCTGTAAAAAGACTCAAAAACAAAAGAAAAGACTCGAAAAACTAACGAAAGATGCAAATCAAAACTCAAACCGAATACTAAAAACAAATCAAAATATGTTAAAAATACATAATATCAACTCTCCCCAACTAAAACCTTTGCTTGTCCCCAAGCAAAACTACAGATCTTACAAAGAGGAGAGGTTTGAAAAACGTGTGAAACTCGTAAAACTTATAGGACCATACTCTAAATCAATTGCCCGTAAACCGCCTTCGCAAGGTTCAGATCAAACTGTACTTCATTGTACTTTTCCATAACCGTAGTAAATAAGTGAAATCTCATGATCAAGCAGAACTCAATATTTAACAATTCATTATCAAATGCGTGTACTCTCACAAAGGGAATATCTAACACGTTATGGTCTAGGTATCAAGGTTGGTATTTGGTGGCTCAAGTGTTTCAGTTTCTTTTAGCAGTAAAAACGGATGAAAATCATTATGCAAAATCACAGTGAGACACGAACCAATTAGGAGGTACACAACTCTCCTTAACTCTAATCCTTCTACCCTTATTTAATAAAGTCACAAACAAGAACATGATTTCTTTTAACGTTTTATGAAATTTAACGATATTACCTTGACTTTCCCGGTTCCATCCGTTTTCTTTTCAGTAATGCAAATAATTTTTATTCTTCTTTTTTTTTTTATATATATCGGAGAATGGAACCGATTAGTCTCTAAGATGTGCATCAAAAGAATATCAACGATGTAAGCTTATTTCTTGAATGTGAATAAAATCTTCTACCTTTTTTTTTTTTTTTTTTAAAAAAAATTTCACCCTCTTTTGAAACGAAAAATTTCAATGAATATATTCAAAGAGAGAGATCACATTTCTAGACACATCCCATGAGTTTAATAAGAAAAGAGACCACCTATCTAGACACAATCCTAAAGAAAAGTTGTGTCGGCCCGTATACTCCATAGTTTTTGCACATGAATGCAATGACAGTAAACAAAAATAAGTGGGTTTCAACATGGAAATGGTAAGGGTGTGGTACTAGACTAAGGATAAGTCTAGCCATTTGGAGTTCGCAAAGATTGGTAAAAATGATGCAAAGAAAACTCCAAATGTAAAATCCAATACATGATTATCAACCCCCTAAGTGAGATAAATTAAGTCCATATTAAGTTCTGATAATTTGATTAAGTTCAGATGATTTGAGAAATTCACTAAATGATCAAGTTATGGATTTTTCTGCGTTTCCAAACTATCCTCAAACAATGCTAAGCAGTCCTAAGGCAATGACATCGAACATGTTGCAATTCCAAAAAGTTTAACAAAATCACACACTGTTTTGACTCGATAAATATCTTTTTTATGTTTTTTTTTTTAAAAATCTAAACACACCAAAATAAAACATAAGAAATAAACACAACGTTAGTACACAAATAAATCCCTCCCCCAGACTTGTTTTTAACCGTCCCGGTTTAAACAAAACTGAAAGAGAAACCCGTAAAATAAAATAAAAGTTTCATAAAAAAAAATTGGATATAACAAGGGTGATAGAAATAACCACAAGCTCAGTGGTCGCTGGTGGAGCTATCGGTGCTGTTCTCTCTCCGTCATCCGCTCAACCGATCTTGTCTCGCTTTGGTTCTCCTCTCATGGTCATCGCTGGAGTCGTCGCTGTCATCGCTGGAGTCGTCGCTGTCATCTCTTCGTGTCTGCGAAAATGATGCACAAGAACAAGGTCTAATCTTTTGGATCGCTCCCCAGATCTTCCTCATCATCGAGTTGTTCTTCTTTTGCGATTTGATGATCCACTGGAGTTGTTGCGCGGTGTCATCTGCTGGAGGGCTCGACGGTAAGCGGTATCTTTCAGCGCTGTGTGGTAGGAGTTGTTGTGGCTGTGATTCTTCTTCTTCTTCGATATCATCTCCACCCTCCGCCATCTCATCATCACTCTCTTCTTCTTGCGCAGCAGGCTGTGGTGCGCGCCGTGGTTTAAGTATCTTTCGAGACCGTGAAGTTTGTGCGTCTTGCACTGCTGGATCTGGTATCAAAGACTCTTGCCCAATATCAAACTCCAAACTGGCAAGATCAATGAGAGAAGTGATACCTCTGTTTGGGAGTTTACAAAAACGGGCCACTCCGTCGCGCCCATAGAACTGGTAGACGTCCTTCTTGTTGAGGACTGTGCAACGGATGAGATGGTCGATGTCAACGCTCTCCAATTTTTTCAGAACTTCCTCCCCGGACAGGTCAATCTGCGTGTGTTGGAAGATAGGTGTGAGGATGTTGCTTACATATAGTATCTTTGGAGGCCTCGTCTTGATCTTCACCAACATATCACACAACACAGCAGCATAATTCTCGCTAGGTCCGTCCGTATCTGCGTACACCGGAATGAGATGCTTCACTCCATAGAAGAGCATCCACAACTCATCATCTCGTACAGCTCCTGATTCCTTCTTGCAGAAGAAGGTGTTGCTTATGATCTTGACCACAACTCTCAAAACCGGATTCCTGATCGCGGTTATCTTAGCGTTTCGCGGAATATACTGCCCACTAGCAATGATCGCCCAGAACTCATCCGCATCTTCTTTTCTGAACTTGGAGAACTTGACGTCTTCTCCTTTGTGGAAGCCATACACATCGCAAATCTCGAAGAGGCTGTACTCGTAGTGCTTCTTGTTGAGGAAGAAGGAGAGAGTGCCCTCACTTGCCTTTGGTTTTTCGGGATTGGCGTAGGTGAGACGGCAAGTTGCGAGGAACTCCTTCACCAACTTAGGATAGATGGGCTCGTTGATCTTCCACAGCCGTCCGAACCCAATGTTCTCGAACACAGTCTCCACATCCTCTTTCAGACCCAATGCCTCCAATGTAGCCTCACTGCCCAACCGGTTTGGCATAAGTTTGGTTTGTCTCAAGTCCGCCAAATACTTGGTGTCGTATGCGTCCCACCTTCCGGTTATGGGTCTGTTGAGCGGGTTCTTGTCATGCGCTGTCTTACGCTTCTTGCTCGTGTTGCTAGAGCTTCCCACTTCTCGTTGAACTCCGCTCATCCTACAAAAATCGACAAATTCCGATCCATTTTAGCAAATTTGCACAAAAAATTTTCATGAGCTACTTTTCATGGAGAATTCATCAAACATGAGTTCCTATATCATTAGAAACAAGAATCAATCTTCTTCAAAGCACTGAATTTGAATGCACAACTTTTTTTTCAACTTGGTCAGATTTGTTTGAACAACCAAAACCCAAATTCGATTTTTCTTATGAAACCATCAATTCAACCTAAAATCAAGTTCCTATATCCATCATAGACAAGAATCTAGCAATATTTCACCATCAAACAACAATGGACACAAGATACAAGCAATTTTTTCTCAAAAATGGCGAATTGGTTTCCATAAATTTCAAACTCATACCTTTGTTAATCGTGAGAATGGTTTCCAGAATCAGAAAGAGCTCGAAAATTGAGTGAATTAGCACCAAGAATTGATAAAAAAACCCAAAATTTGAGAGAGTTATGGCAAATCAAAAGTTTTCTAGGTTTTGTTCTAAGAAGAACGATGAAGAACGATGAAGAACGATGAAACGATGTTTATGACTTTGTAAATCGATCGTTCTCATTGATAATCAAGTGTTTTCCGGTTTAATCTAAGTAAAAACCGGTTTAGTCTCGAAAATGGGGGAGAAATCGAACCTGGGAACGATCGTTCTTACCCCGGAACGATCGTTCCGTCGTGGATAAGTGAGGCGAACGACCGTTCTAGGCAGAGAACGGTCGTTCCGTCGTAAAACGCTAGATGATGGATGGCTTACAGAACGACCGTTCTTCTACGGGATTGATCGTTCTTCAGTCTAGAACGACCGTTCTTGTTATAGAATGATCGATCTCTTCACTCCCAGCAGAGCGGTTTCTCGACCTCTTAATAAAAGCCTGAAAAAAAATCTTAAACAAAACAAGAAATGTAAATAAAACAAGAACGGAAAATTTCACGATATTTACATGTTACCTGGTGGGTTGCCTCCCACGAAAGCGCTTGTTTTACGTCGCTAAGCTTGACGTGGAGAGTTGATTTTGCTTGAGGAGGCTCGGTCAAGGGAGTTTCTTCCCCGTCTCCGAGTTGTGTGTCGGCAAGATATGGTTTCAATCGCTGTCCATTGACCACGAACTCTTCTCCTTTGGTGTTGAACAAGACGACAACTCCATATGGTCGCACTTCCTTTATGGTGAAGGGCCCAGACCATCTCGATCGCAACTTCCCGGGAAACAGCTTCAGCCAAGAGTTGAAGAGTAGAACTTGGTCGTTGGGGGCGAAGTTACGAGCCAGGATGCGCTTGTCGTGGTATGCTTTGGTTCGTTCCTTGTAGATTTTGGAGTTCTCATAGGCGATATGCCTAATCTCCTGAAGCTCGTGTAGCTGCATCATGCGTCGTTCTGAAGCCGGCTTAATGTCATAGTTGAGCAGCTTGACAGCCCATGCGGCTTTGAATTCGAGCTCAACGGGGAGGTGACAGGCTTTGCCGTAAACAAGGTGGAAAGGAGTGGTCCCGAGAGGCGTTTTGTAGGTGGTCCTGTAAGTCCATAGAGCTTCGTCTAGCTTGGAAGCCCAGTCCTTCCGAGTTGTGCTCACAGTCTTCTGAAGTATGCTCTTGATTTCTCGGTTAGATATCTCAACTTGCCCACTCATTTGCGGATGGTAAGGCGTTGCGACCTTGTGCTTTACACTGTTCTTGCGTAATAGACTCTCGAAGATCTTGTTGATGAAGTGAGAGCCTCCATCGCTGATGACAACTCGCAGAACACCAAACCTCGGGAAAATGATAGATTTGAACATCTTGATCACCACCCTTGCATCGTTCGTGGGACTCGCCAATGCCTCAACCCATTTAGACACACAGTCAACAGCCACGAGTATGTACTCATTCCGAAAGAAGATGGGAATGGTCCCATAAAATCAATCCCCCATACGTCAAAGACCTCCACTTCGAGAATGAAGTTCTGTGGCATCTCATTGCGCTTGCTGATGTTGCCTTGTCGCTGGCATGAATCACATCTAGAGATAAAACGCTGAGCATCTTTAAACATTGTTGGCCACCAATATCCAGCTTGCAGAACCTTGGAGACTGTCTTGAAAGTAGCGAAGTGTCCGGCATAGGAAGAGCCATGACAGTGAAACAGAATCTCCGGTATCTCCTTCTCAGCCATGCAACGTCTGAATACTCCATCTGGGCAATGCTTGTACATGTATGGCTCATCCCAGAAGTAATGGCGAATATCCTTTAGGAATTTCTTCCTTTTGTTGCCCACAAAACCGTGAGGTTCTAGATCAGCAGCAAGGTAATTTGCAATCTCACCAAACCAAGGAATCTGAGGATGTTGGCTGCTTTCGGTTTGGTTGCAGAATTCGGAGTGAGCAGGTGTTCGCTGGGTGGGAGCATGTGCTTCCTCGATTTGGAATACTCCGATCGAGTAAACTTGTTCTTCAGGGAGGCTGTCATTGAGAGGGAGTTCTTCATCAATCCGCATCCTAGATAAATGGTCGGCAGCTCCATTATCTATTCCTTTCTTGTCTTTGATCTCCAGGTCGAATTCTTGAAGTAGAAGAATCCACCTAAGTAGCCGCGGCTTAGCGTCTTTCTTGGTCAGCAGATACTTGAGTGCTGCATGATCAGTATGAACTATAACCTTTGATCCAACGAGATAGGACCAAAACTTCTCAAAGGCGAAAACGACGGCCAGAAGCTCCTTTTCTGTCGTAGCATACTTGCACTAAGCATCATCCAATGTGCGACTGGTGTAGTAGATAACATGGAGCTTCTTGTCTTTCCTCTGGCCGAGAACTGCACCAACAACATAGTCAGTAGCATCCGTCATAACCTCGAAAGGTAGGCTCCAATCTGGTGGCTGCACAATGGGTGCGCTGACCAATGCTCCTTTGATCGTATGAAAAGCCTCAAGACAGTTACTATCAAATTCGAACTTCACCTCCTTGCACAACAGACTCGTGAGGGGTCTAGCTATCTTTGAAAAATCCTTGATGAACCTGCGATAGAAGCCTGCATGCCCCAGAAAGCTGCGGATTCCCTTGACAGAAGTAGGTGGTTGTAGGTTCATCATAACCTCTATCTTAGCTTTATCCACCTCGATGCCATCTTCTGATATGCGATGCCCGAGTACAATCCCATTCCTGACCATGAAGTGACACTTCTCCCAATTTAGAACTAGGTGTTTTTCCTCACTTCACTGAAGTACCCTGCATAGATTAGATAAACAGTGAGAGAAAGAGTCTCCATACACCGAGAAGTCATCCATGAACACCTCCATTATGTCTTCGATCAAGTCTGAAAAAATGGACATCACGCATCGCTGGAAAGTTGTCGGAGCATTGCACAATCCGAATGGCATGCGCCGGTAAGCGAATGTGCCATAAGGACATGTGAATGTTGTCATCTCCTGGTAGTCCGGATGGATGGGAATCTGAAAGAAACCTGAATAACCATCTAAAAAACAGTAGTATGGATGGTTAGCAAGTCTTTCAAGCATCTGATCAATAAAGGGCAAAGGGAAGTGATCCTTGCGAGTTGCAGCATTTAGTTTGCGATAATCTATGCACATTCTATGGCCGGTTATGGTCCTAGTTGGTATCAGTTCATTCCTATCATTTTTTATTACAGTGATTCCACCTTTCTTAGGAACTACATGAACTGGACTAACCCAAGTACTATCAGAAATAGCATAAATTACACCGGCTTCTAGAAGTTTCATTATCTCCTTTTTAATAACATCTTTCAAATTTGGATTTAATCTTCTCTGATGTTCTATAGAACTCTTCGATTCATTTTCTAGATGTATCCTATGCATGCAAAGATCAGGGGAGATGCCAGTGATATCATCAAGTGAATACCCTATAGCCTTTCTATACTTCCTAAGCTCGCATAAAAGTAAAGCTACTTCCACATTATTCAAATCAGCATTCACAATCACCGGGTAAGTAGAATTCGTTCCAAGGAATGCGTACCTGAGCCCGGCTGGAAGAGTTTTGAGCTCCAGTTTGGGTGCTTTCAATTCGCTCCAAGGGCTGTCTATCGGATCAAGTGGCGGAGCAGGTGCTCGCGGGATTGGAGCGGGTGCTCCGTCTGTTTCTGCCGAGTTCTCCTCATCTTCTAGGCTCGTGTACGCTACCATTTGCTCCATTCTTTGGCTGGAATCTAGTATCTTGGCAAAGCTGTCGGCTTCGCTCAGGAAACCATGCTCTCTTTCAGACAGAGTTAGAGCGGTTTCAAGAGGATCCGGGCACAGAAGCTCTTCAGCTGCCTCATCATATACATCATCCACGCCTTCCACAGTGAAGGTCTGTCCATCCATCATCGGTTTCTTCAACAATTTATCCATATCGAATGACATCACCATGTCGCCTAGCTGAAGGTCAATCACTCCATTCTGTACATCGATTATTGCACCAGTTGTGCATAAGAATGGCCGGCCAAGAATCAGAGGGTCTTTCGGTTCTTCTTCAAGCTCTAGAACCACGAAATCAGTTGGGATGAGTGTGTCTCCAATTCGCACATGAAGATCTTCTAACATACCCACCGGAAGTTTTGTTGATCTATCTGCGAAGACCAATGAGATGCGCGTGGGTTTGAAATTTGTGAACCCTAACCGTTTTGCCACAGAGTATGGCATAAGGTTGACACTGGAACCGAGATTGCACAGAGAGCATGCGAATGTCATGGGGCCGATCTTGACTGATAAAACGAATCTGCCAGGATCGCTTCTCTTCTTAAGGACCTTGTTCTGCAGAACAGCACTGCACTCTTTGGAGACTACCATCACGTTTTCCTCCTCAGCTACTTTTCCGGAGACTAGGGTTTTTACATACCGTTTGAGAGCCGGTATCATCTGAATGGCATCCGCGAGAGGCAGCTTCACGGTTAGGTCTCTGAGCATCTCTCTGCATTTAGCATCCTATAAGTCCTTGCGAGACTTCTTGGGTGGCACAGGGTATGGGACCTTTGGTTTATACCCCCTTGCTTCTGGATTGCTGGCCGAAGTTGTTGGAGTTTCTCGGCTGAGCATGTCTTCAGTTGACGGACCAGGGTGCTCGGTTGTCGCTTCTTCTCCTCTTGCCGATCCGGAATTTGTTTCCGAATTTAATGTTTTCCCGCTCCTTAGCTCGATGGCGTTGACAAACTCCTTCCTAGGTGCTTCAGCTTTTCCAGGCAGAGTCCCTGGTGTTCTTTTTATAGACTCAGCGGTTTGTGCAATCTGAACATCCAGTTGCTTCATGTGGGTCCATACAGCCTCATACTTCCCATTAAGGTCAACATACATAGTGTCAACTTTGGAGTTGATCTCTGCTGCCGCCTTTTGTTGACTCGCCATCAACTGCTGCATCATGTTCTTCAGCTCGTCTTGGGAGCCGGTTGCTGAAGATGAAGGCTGCGAGTTTTTGAAAGGCTGGGGCTGCGAGATTGTGAAAGGCTGCCTTGGCTGATTCCCTCCTTGGAAACGGTTCTGATTAGGAACGAATGGCCGGTTCTGGTAGTTGTTGGAGTAGTTCTTCTGAAATCCCATCTGTGGCTGATTTCCTTGCTTATGATATACCTGATCCTGCGGATTCTCCAAATTGGTGCTCCTATAGGACAGGTTCGGATGAGTGTTGAAGCCTTGGTTGTTGAAACCGCGGTTCTGCCCGAAACTTTGTCCCGTCACATAATTCACCTCCATCTGATCATTCCCGGTTTCTTCCTCATAGGCTTGAGCGATAGGTGCTTCCTCATTCTCGTCCACAAAGTGGACTGACTTCTGGTTCCTTTTTAGCAAAAGGTTAACCATGGCCGAGAGTTCATCAATCTTCTTGGAGTCCACACTGTTGACCTTCTTCCTGTCGTACTCCGGGCTTTTGTTGCTGGAACTTGCGGCTAGGTTATCGATCAGCTCCATAGCTCCTTCTTTTGACTTAGTGTAGAAGTCACCATTACTAGCTGCATTCAGGGCATTTCTGTAGTCCCAATCTACTCCGTCATAGAAGGTGCTGAGCAGCTGCTCATCACTAAACCCATGGTGAGGGCGCTCGCGCTTGTACTCTTTAAACCGCTCCCATGCTTCATTGAAGGATTCGCCGGACTGTTGCTCGAATGAGGAGATCTTGTTCCTCAAGGCTGCGGTCTTGGATTTCGTGTAGAACTTATCCAAGAAGGCTGCTCGTGCATTAGCCCAAGTCGGTAGAGAGCCAGGTGGTAAAGATTTTAACCACCGTGATGCTTTCCCCGTAAGAGAGAAGGGGAAAAGCTTGCACTTCAGGAAATCTGGAGGCACACCATTGGAGCCGGTTGTGCTACAGATCTCATCGAAGTTCTCGATGTGATCCATCGGAATCTCAGCAGGCAGACCGTGGAACAGGTGTTGCTTCACGAGGGCGATCATCTGAGGCTTGATCTCGTAATCTTGCCTCTGGATGGTCGGGGTAACGATCGTAGATCGATCCTGGTAGTATGTGTGAGCCGCATCTTTGTCCCCGAAAGCAGGTTGTGCAATGAGTTGCCTCTCCTATTGCATGCGAAGCTGCTCCATGGCTGTCTGAAGTTGTAGCAGCTGAGCTGCGATGTCTGCTTGTCCTCCCATATCTGAGTTGGCGGTGTCAGTTGTTTCTGGTTCCGGAACAGGTGTGTTACGTCTCTGCCTGTTCCCTCGTTCTGCCCTTGCTAACTCCTCATTCGATAAGCTAACAAGATCCTCGTTGTTTCTGCTCCTTGTGCTCCTTGGGGACATGCACCTGAAACAAAAAAAACAAAGGAGAAAAGAAAACGAGTTCAGTAAAGTTCTTAGTCTAATAATTCAGCCTGTAAACCAAAGGTGAAAAATTTGGTCCCCGGCAACGGCGCCAAAAACTTGATACACGAGTTTTAAACCCTTATTTCCTACTGCAAGTGCACAGCATACGAAGTAGTATTTAGGGGTCGATCCCACGAAGACCAGTTTCACACTTTGATCTAATGAGCTAAATCAAAAGCTAAGACAATTCAATTATGTTTTTGGTTTTGTAAATAGCAAGTAATAAAAGCAAAATCGGTTGTAAAGATAATATTAAATAAGCGTTAGGTCAAGGAATATCGCAGGAGATTTGTTGGGGTCAAAACCCACTCCTCGGGGATTGATGAACTAAAGAGCCGAGCATGCACGCTAAAGATCGATCCGAGCATCGGGCCAGTAAGCGAGTTCATTCTAAGGATAAACGAGTTAGCCAGATTCCTTGCCCATGACCAGGCCGCCGGATTCTTTGTGCACAAAGGCCAGCCAGCCAGTTTCTCTCCATGCACAAGTCCAGGCCGCCCAATTCTCCATGGACGATCCAGCCAGCCCGTTTCTCTACGAACACGGCCAGCCAGCCAGTTTCTCTCCATGGACGATCCAGCCAGCCCGTTTCTCTACGAACACGGCCAGCCAGCCAGTTTCTCTCCATGGATGATCCAGCCAGCCCGTTTCTCTACGAACACGGCCAGCCAGCCAGTTTCTCTCCATGGACGATCCAGCCAGCCCGTTTCTCTACGAACACGGCTAGCCAGCCAGTTTCTCCCCATGGCCAGTCCAGGCCGCCAGTTTCTCCCCATGGCCAGTCCAGGCCGCCAGTTTCTCACCATGGCCAGTCCAGGCCGCCAGTTTCTCCCCATGGTCAGTCCAGGTCGTCAGTTTCTCCCCATGGTCAGTCCAGGCCGCCAGTTTCCCTTTATGCACGATCCAGCCAGCCAGTTTCTCCTCGCGAACAATCCAAACCGCCAGTTTCTCCATAAGCACGGCCAGGCCGCCCAATTCCCCCTCAGGAATGCCCAGGCCGCCAGTTTCTCCTCATGAGAAATGGGCGGTCTGGACTTCCCAAAGAAACGGGCGGGCTGAGCAAGAAACCGGCGGGCTGGATTTCAACGAGAAACGGGCTGACTGACTTCACACGGAAAACAGGCGGACTGAGTTTACACGAGAAAGTGGCGGACTGAGTTTTGAAGAAAGAAACGGGCGGACTGAGAAAATGGCGGGTTGAGTTTTTGAAAGAAAGAAACGGGCGGACTGAGAAAGAAACGGGCGGACTGAGAAAGCAGCGGGCTAAGTTTTTAAAAAAAAAACAAAAGAGAAAGAAAGAAATGGGCGGGCCGAGATCAGACGAGGAACGGTCGGACTGAATCCTTATCCGAAGATCCGACCCGAAATTGCTTAGCTCGAAATACTATTCACATACCAATCGAACCAAAGAAGGGATTCGATCTCAGTAAAGAGTCGAGACTAGGTGAACCGGAATCAAATTGGACCGAGGCCGGACAAAGAGGCGGGCTGCAAAAGACTTGGGCCATGGATCGAGCCCAAACCAACTAAGGTCGGCGGATGGAGAAAGGAGCAAAGTCCCACATCGCCTATGAGTACTTTTGACGCCTTAGGTCGCCTAGTATATATAGACATGTATGTATTAGGTTGAGATGGATTCAGAATCCGAGTATAAGGGCTTTCGCAATATAAGACACTAAGCATTTGCGAGTTTTCTTGTACTTTGGCAAAAACCACTTAATAAAATCATCTTTTTTCAGTTTCGGTCATCGAGTTCTTATAAGATAGGATTTTCGAACCCCCATTTATATAAGTTTTTGATTGTGTTAGTTTCGACTCTCACAGTTTGGCACCGTTTGTGGGGACGAGAAATATTCTAAACCTTAAGGACTAGAGGATACGAAAAGGAAGACGATGACAATTGGAGCAAGAAACAATGACGGGAACGACCAACCGGTCGGAGGAGCCGCAGCCGGGACGTCCACAGCTGGAGCAACCAACGCCGGAGCTACCGGGATCGGCACCACCGGAACCACCGCCGCCGCACTAACAAGATTCGGGATGCCGACTGAAGATCCGGTTTTAACGAGAGTGGACGGCACTGGAGTAAACAGTCTAGCTCAAGATATCATGGCGATCGGCGAACTAAGAAACATGATAACCAAACTCATGGAGCGCCAAGACAGGCAAGAAAGAGCGACAACACAAGAGATTGCAACCATTCGAGAATTGGCTCAGGGCCCTCGAACACTCCAAGCAAGGCGTCTCCGTTTCTCGCCACGTACAATCACTCCAAGAAGGCAGAGCACCGACGAGCAAACCCCCGTCGTGACGAGAGAAGAACCATCCGAACCACCTCCGCTGAATCGAAAAAGCGCTGCAAGACAAGCAGCCGGGCAACCGACTTCGACAGTGACGGATGCCGGAGACGGGAGAACCACCGCAAACGAGTCCGACCACGACGAAGCCAAAACGGACGATGAAGCCAGAGATGCCGAGGAAGAAGAAAACCTACTCTGGGTGAAGCAACGAATGGAAGCCGAAGAACGGGACAAAAAAGGAAGGTCAAGCCGAGGAGCCCATAACTCGAGCCGGAAAAGCGAAATGGACGAGCTCCGAGCCCAGCTGAACTTCACGGCGAACCAAATGAGAGAAGTACAATCGCAAGTTCACAAGGCGATCAGTGCTGCACCCGAGATCGATCGAGTTCTAGAAGAAACCCGGAAGATCCCGTTCATGTCGAAGATCACGACCGTGAGACCTTCCGACCCAGGAAAGATCCGAGTGCCATTCTATGACGGAACAACAGATCCAAAGGCTCACATGACAGCTTTTCAGATCGCCATGGGTAGAGCCCGTTTCAAGGACGAAGAAAGAGACGCAGGATTCTGCCTACTCTTCGTTGAACACCTTAAGGGAGCAGCTTTGACTTGGTTCTCACGCTTAGAGAGGGATTCGATCGACAATTTCGACCAGCTATCCTCAGCCTTCCTGAAGCACTATTCGCTCTTCATAAGCCGTCTAACGTCCGACGCTGATCTCTACTCGCTGTCCCAAGGACCAAACGAGAGCCTCCGCGACTTCATCGAGAAATTCAAGACGATAGTATCAAAGGTCGACGGTCTGAGCGACAATGCCGCTATCGACGCCCTGAAGAAGTCCCTGTGGATCAACTCCCGTTTCCGGGAGGAAATCACTTTGCGTCCACCTGTGACCATTCAAGACGCCCTTCACCGCGCTTCCAATTTCGTCATCCATGAGGAAGACATAAAGGCCTTCACTAGAAAAAATCAACCGTCCAGGACGACAATAAAGAGCACGGCACCAGCGAGTGACAGAAGGAGTGGACGAAGCAGCGCAAGTGACGAAACAGGTACGGGCGGAGCCCACAATTACCAAGTGAGCACCGAAAGGTCACCTGAAGAATCCGGACGAGGAAAGGGATCATGGAACACTTGGACTCGGACGGGCTATGACGACAAAGTGTACTGCACCTTCCATAAGACCAAAGGACACTCGACCGAAAATTGCAGGACAATCGCGAGAAAACTCACGGCGAAATTTTTGGCGGGAGAACTTGGGGGCGGAGTCACCTTGGAAAGCCTCGGAGCGGTAAACGAAACTGAAGAGGTCCAAGACGATCGCCCCAACGGGGAGCTTCCCCAAAAGCCAGCCGAAGAAACGCCTAAGCGAGGGAGAAGATCAAATGAGGACGCCCCTGCCGAAAACCGAAGGAGAATCCACATGATCATCGGTGGGTCCCAATATTGCCGAGATACAGTCGCATCCATCAAAGCTTTCCTAAGGCGAGGAGACCAAGAAACCAACCCACAAGCACCAATCAAGCAAAACAGCGACCTGATCGCGTTCAAAGAAAGCGACGCCGAGGGACTGGAACAACCACACGACGACCCGCTAGTGGTAGAGCTAGATATCAACGATTACGATGTGTCCAGAATCTTAATCGACACCGGAAGTTCCGTAGATGTAATATTCCGAGAGACATTGCGGCGAATGAAGATCGACCTATCAGAAGTGAAGGCGAACCCAAGGTCTTTGACCGGATTTTCTGGCGAGGTTACTGTGACGGATGGAACGATCCAACTCCCGGTGCGTGCAGGCGGAGTAACGAAGATAGTAAACTTCGCGGTGGCTAATCATCCTGCAATTTATAATGTTATCCTGGGGACCCCGTGGATCAACTCGATGCGAGCAATTCCATCGACGTATCACTTGTGTCTGAAATTCCTGACCCCGAGCGGAATCAAGACAGTATGGGGAAACCAAAAAGAGGCAAGGGTCTGTTTCCTGGCAGAGCACAAACTCAGGAATCCGACAGTGCCGCCAAGAGAAAATCCCAAGCGCAAGGATGCCGACACAAGTCTAGAGCCACCAAACAAGACAAGCAGAACCGAAAAATTCGAAGAAACCGAAGCTCTGCCCGCAAAAGACGAAAGCAACTCAGACAAGCCAACAATTACAGAAGAAAACAAGTCCAAGACCACAGAAGTCGTGAAGGACGATGCCTTACCCAAGGCCTAAACTCACTAAAAAAAAAAAAAAAAAAAAAAAAACGGAACTTAGGCAGCTCGCTTAAAAAACGAGTTCAGTTGCCCCCCTCCATAAAAAAGGGGGGGAGTGGGTCCGTATATATCTATACTCCCGCAGAACCAAATCGGCACTATATTTTCGGGAAAAGTTCGAACGATGAACACTGAGACTTAGCATCTCACAACCCATCAAAAATTCGAACAATCTCTCGAAAATGTCGACCGAGGCATGAACTCCGGATCACCACTGGGACTTAGCATCTCACAACCCATCCGGATTAACTGACGATCCACCCAACGAACAAAGAAAAGGGCGAACCACGGATGAACACCGGGACTTAGCATCTCGCAACCCATCCAGGTTCGTTCACCCGACGATTCAACTCAGACAAGTTTTCACGATTCACTCAAGCTTTCAAAAAATTCGTCTGTTGCTGGCCACAACAAGACATTCACATCACAACCATGGTTCTTTCAACATCCCGCAGCGGATAAAAGTAGCGCGCTATACAAATTTCCGGATAATATCTGAGAGGCGTAACCTGATCGGGAATGCGGGAAGCGTCAGGACGATATTCTGTTAAGCTTATCTTCAGGAGCGTCTCGTAAATTGGGAATATTACGAGGCGTCAACCGCGAAATAAGCTCACTAAACCCAGTAAACACCATGCACGAACACTGGTCGTAACACATCTCGAAGGCGCAGTACCAAACCGGCTCTAGTACGAGATCTTAAAAGCGTCTCTTCAAAAGGGAAAACGAAGGGGGCAAGCGCACCAAGTTTCTCGCAACAACAAAACAAACCCAGAAAGTATCCTCGACGATACACTGGTCCTAACGATCGGCATGCCCGGCAAAGCATCCCAATCACAATATTCAAGACTCAAGTCAATCAAAATTCAAAGGCAGTCAAAAGACGAATCAAAGATAATGCATAAAGAAACAGAGAGTTCAACAAAGGATCCGACGATCCGAAGATAGCAAATACAAACAAGGTTCAAAGAGACCTGAAATAACACAAGTACAAATTACAAAGCACCGTCCTACTCGGACTGGGCACCATCATCCTGGGCTCCAAGGTTGGTACCGGCGGTGTCCATCACTCCAACCCCAGCAGCCTCATCCACAACCTCACCAGGACAACACTCAAATACATACGGAGACACGGGCGAGTAAACCAGCAACTTAGAGTAGGCATCCAAACCCCTCTCGAAAGTACCTACTTCGCTCTCACGCTCTTTTGCCGTTACCTTCACATCGGCATACTCCTTCTCAACAGTCGATCGTTTCTCCACGATATCTTCAAGCATAATCATGTTCCCCGAGATCTCCATGACCTCCGCATCAATGCGATGAGCATCGGCCAACGCGGCCAACGAAGCCTTCGCCGTCTCGAGACGAGCGTAGAACTTCTGAGCGTCCGCCCACCTCTGCTGCTTCATAGCCTTGCTAAGGCTCTTCTCATTGACATTCTTCTCTCGTTCCAGCGCGTCCCGGTATTCCTTCATCTCCTTCCTGTACTTCTTGGACTTCTTCTTCTCGGCCTCCAGCGCCTTCTTCAAAGCCTCAGCTTCCTCAGCATGGATCCTGGCTTTCTCCGCTTGGCGCTGAGCCTCGAGGACAGCAGCATCGTGCGCTACCTTGGACGAATGCGCGGCGGCACAAAGCTAAAACAAACCATGGAAAACACTTAGCCAAAAGAAAGAGGCCAGAATCTAAACGCAAAAAGACGAAGGGAAAGAAACACAGGACTTACCGCAACCGCGTGAGAAGCCATTAAGCCGTAGGAGTTCGGGTACTCCCAAGAAGGGACAATCCCAGAAGGAGAATCGTTAATCCAGGCAGCCAACCTTAGTGATTCAGAGTGACTCCCATCAACGGTTTTGCTAGCATCAAAGGAAAAACCAGAACCAGCGGTTTCAGTCGGATCGGACCTAGTGCCTCGAGTGTTCCTCGGCCTGCTGGTCCCATCATCGACTTCTTTTCCTTTACCAGCTGCAGAAGATCTCGTCCTCCTTTGAGGACGAGATGAAGGAAGGGCACACACCCTTAAGTGGAAGCTCTCCGTCGAGGATAAGCCGAGCCTCTAAGAACCGAGTCCAAAGATCAAGGTCTTTCCAGTCCACCTTCTTCAGGCAGAGAGTGTCGATAACTTCGTCAAAGTTAAGCGGAAAGTACGGAAAAATAGACGGAACTGCAAAACGAACAACAAAGAACAACTTGTTAGAATAAACACAAGGAACACAACAGGATGTGCGCACAAGCAATCATCTACCAAGCGCTTTCCACTGAGATTGCATCCGGCCCGCATACTGTTCGCCAACAGCGGCAGCGTTCGCGGCAACGTAAAAGAACTTCTCCCTCGGAACCTTGCAGTTGCTATCAAGGCCGGTGGAAAATCTGCGAAGCAAACTGGTTCGGTAGGAAATGAGATAAGATAATTCCCCGGATTTCTTCACGTTGAAGCAATTCAACAGGTGACTCAGCCTCAAGTCTGCCCCAGTCTCAATACTTCGGACCACGCCGGCCATAAGCTGCTTAAGCGCCTGAGCTTTCAGCTGCGAGATTGCAATCCCGTAAAACGCCGCGAATTGAAGGATCAGCCTCGGGATTGGGAACCACATGAACTACTTGTAAAACATAGCCTCGTACATCGAGAAGTACCCATCCGGACAGCGATCAATACTCTCACCCACTTTGGGAAGCATGATCCGAATCTCATCCGAAAAATTAAATTTGAACTTCAAGTCGCTCAAAGAGCTTTCGGAAGACCAAGTAGTCCCTGCCGGGACAGGATACTTCGGCCTAGAATTGGCCTTAGAAGATTTCGGGGCTGGAACTCGGACAACCGCCCTCTCATATCCGAAGTATGCATCCCGCTCACCCGGAGATATAGGTTCCGACTTGACCAAGTTGTAGCAAGGAGGACACGAATCAGGAACTCGACCATCCTGTCTATATTCATCCTCGCCTCTAGGCATAACTAAGCCGTCACCAACCAGAGGAAGTCGGCCCACTTCGCAATAGCTGGCCAGACTGCCACTTCTTCTACTTGAAGAGCTCAGACCGCCACTTCTACTAGTAGAAGAAGCCAAGTCGCCCGATCTCGAGGAGCTAGCTAAACGATTCTTCCTCCTTCGTGAAAGGGGCAGACCGCCATCATCCTTCGGACTGGCCAGACCGCCATTTTCTCCTGCGTCGGCCAGGCCGCCTAAATCCCCAGGAGGAACGAGTCCGCCCATTTCTCCGAGGCCGCCAGTTTCCTCTGGAACGAGTCCACCCGTTCCTCCGAGGCCGCCAGTTCCTTCTGGGACCAAACCGCCCATTCCATCTCGGCCCGTAGCACCATCTGGATAATCGAGCCTAGATCCACCATACTCACCAACCTGAGGAAGATGACCGAGATTGACACTCCACTGCGGACCATCAGGCTGAAACAAGTCGTGGACTACCCCAGCATCAAAATCCTCGGTTTGACGAATATGGGCCGGATCGATCTCAAAGTTCGGAACGTCGCTAAGATTGATCTCGAAGGAATCCGAAGAGTTGGTACCCTCAACATATCCGGAGGGGTGACCAAACATCTCAAACAAAAAAGAAAAATAACAATAATAACAATAAAAAAGTTTAAGAGGAAGAAGGAAGAAAGAGAGAAAGTCTACCTTAAGAGAACTTGAAGGAAAACTTGAATTGTGAAGAATGAAGGAAGAGAAGCTTACTCTTATAGAGAAAAAGACACGGGACCCAATGCAAGCATAGCGGGACAGTACAAACAAAAAAAAAAAAGAGAGAAAGGGAAGATCAAATCGCCTTTTCCTATTGCCCAAGGCGCCATTTTCTTCTACACACATCCAACTCGCCTCAAGGCATACTATCCGAGCTCTCCGTCCACCAATCCCGATAAACGCTCTACGTAAAGCTCTTAACTTCAGCGAGCGGAAGCAATGAGCTGGGGGGCTAAATGTTGGGGTCAAAACCCACTCCTCGGGGATTGATGAACTAAAGAGCCGAGCATGCACGCTAAAGATCGATCCGAGCATCGGGCCAGTAAGCGAGTTCATTCTAAGGATAAACGAGCTAGCCAGATTCCTTGCCCATGACCAGGCCGCCGGATTCTTTGTGCACAAAGGCCAGCCAGTTTCTCTCCATGCACAAGTCCAGGCCGCCCAATTCTCCATGGACGATCCAGCCAGCCCGTTTCTCTACGAACACGGCCAGCCAGCCAGTTTCTCTCCATGGACGATCCAGCCAGCCCGTTTCTCTACGAACACGGCCAGCCAGCCAGTTTCTCTCCATGGATGATCCAGCCAGCCCGTTTCTCTACGAACACGGCCAGCCAGCCAGTTTCTCTCCATGGACGATCCAGCCAGCCCGTTTCTCTACGAACACGGCTAGCCAGCCAATTTCTCCCCATGGCCAGTCCAGGCCGCCAGTTTCTCCCCATGGCCAGTCCAGGCCGCCAGTTTCTCCCCATGGCCAGTCCAGGCCGCCAGTTTCTCCCCATGGTCAGTCCAGGCCGCCAGTTTCTCCCCATGGTCAGTCCAGGCCGCCAGTTTCTCCCCATGGTCAGTCCAGGCCGCCAGTTTCCCTTTATGCACGATCCAACCAGCCAGTTTTTCCTCGCGAACAATCCAAACCGCCAGTTTCTCCATAAGCACGGCCAGGCCGCCCAATTCCCCCTCAGGAATGCCCAGGCCGCCAGTTTCTCCTCATGAGAAATGGGCGGTCTGGACTTCCCAAAGAAACGGGCGGGCTGAGCAAGAAACCGGCGGGCTGGATTCCAACGAGAAGCGGGCTGACTGACTTCACACGGAAAACAGGCGGACTGAGTTTACACGAGAAAGTGGCGGACTGAGTTTTGAAGAAAGAAACGGGCGGACTGAGAAAATGGCGGGTTGAGTTTTTGAAAGAAAGAAACGTGCGGACTGAGAAAGAAACGGGCGGACTGAGAAAGCAGCGGGCTAAGTTTTTTTAAAAAAAGACAAAAGAGAAAGAAAGAAATGGGCGGGCCGAGATCAGACGAGGAACGGTCGGACTGAATCCTTATCCGAAGATCCGACCCGAAATTGCTTAGCTCGAAATACTATTCACATACCAATCGAACCAAAGAAGGGATTCGATCTCAGTAAAGAGTCGAGACTAGGTGAACCGGAATCAAATTGGACCGAGGCCGGACAAAGAGGCGGGCTGCAAAAGACTTGGGCCATGGATCGAGCCCAAACCAACTAAGGTCGGCGGATGGAGAAAGGAGCAAAGTCCCACATCGCCTATGAGTACTTTTGACGCCTTAGGTCGCCTAGTATATATAGACATGTATGTATTAGGTTGAGATGGATTCAGAATCCGAGTATAAGGGCTTTCGCAATATAAGACACTAAGCATTTGCGAGTTTTCTTGTACTTTGGCAAAAACCACTTAATAAAATCATCTTTTTTCAGTTTCGGTCCTCGAGTTCTTATAAGATAGGATTTTCGAACCCCCATTTATATAAGTTTTTGATTGTGTTAGTTTCGACTCTCACAAGATTCAGAGCAACGGATCAAGCAACTATTCAGGCAGTGTTTAAGCACAAGTCTAGAACTCAAAAATAAAGATAATATCAATCCACTCTCGTGGTATCAATATCTTTGTCTATCAACCTAGAATTCCTAACTCTCGTTGGTACTAGAAATCGTAGGCAAGCGTTAAGATCAGGTTTAATATGTTCACAATTCTCCAATACATCTACTCTTGCAGGTAATGAATAAATTGCTCACCAATGTTCTTTCTAGCAACCTAGCAACTCTCGCTGTCTAAGTTAAACCCAATATCATAAAATCAAGTGATCAATTCGATCTAAGCATTAAGAACAACAAAGGCGAAGACATCGATTTAAATAGCCTATTTGTGTTTAACCCTAAAGCTCATGAATTCCTTTGACAAACCTTAACCTAACTAAGAGATCTACTCAGACATAATTAAAGAAGAAGAAAACAAAGAGATTATAGAGTTCATCATAAAAGCTTGAATAGATAATGAAAGCTGAAAATAACTTAATAAGAATTTGAACAAAGCATAAATATAGATAACAAAAGCTGGAAATAAACTTATAAGAACTTAATCAAAGCATAAATATAGATAATAAGAACTGAAAGTAAACTTAATAGAACTTGATTAAAGCATAAATATAGATAATAAGAACTGAAAGTAAAACTTAATTAAAGCATAAATATAGATAATAAGAACTGAAAGTAAAACTTAATTAAATCATAAATGTTTAAAGCTTAAAAGAAACTAATAAGAACTTGATAAAAGCATAAATATTAAAGCTTAAAAGAGAAGAGGAGCAATGTTTTGAAGCTAGAGAAGAGTGAGAGAAGAAGATGGTGTGGTTTGAAGCATCAAGAGTGAGTTCATTATATAGGCCAAGGTGAAGGGGAGTAGGTGAAGTGGGGAACGGTCGTTCTTGGTGTAGAACGATCGTTCTCAATGGTCGATCGAAGTAGGTGGTTGTAGGTGAGATGGGGAACGGTCGTTCTTGGTGTAGAACGGTTGTTCCATGCTTGGTTGTTGGTGGAGTAGGTGAGATGGGGAACGATCGTTCTCTCCAGGGAACGGTCGTTCCTCTGCATTTGTCGGCAAGGTAGGTGAGAGCAAGAACGGTCGATCTCCTTCGGGAATGGTCGTTCCTTTGCTTGGCCAGAACGATCGTTCTTCTTCAGAACGGTCGTTCTCTTGTGTTTGGTCATTTTCTCATTTTTTCCATCTTAACTCGACTCGAACATGTCCGTAAACGCCAAACTCCTTCGGAACTCCATGAAATCTGTAAAAAGACTCAAAACAAAAGAAAAGACTCGAAAAACTAACGAAAGATGCAAATCAAAACTCAAACCGAATACTAAAAACAAATCAAAATATGTTAAAAATACATAATTTCATAAGGCTCATCCCAGAAGTAGTGTCGGATGTCCTTAAGGAATTTCTTCCTTTTGTTGCCTACATAGCCGGCGGTTCCAGATCAGCAGCTAGATAATTCGCAATTTCTCCAAACCAAGGAATTTGAGGAGGTTGGCTGCTTTCGATTTGGTTGCAGAATCTAGGCCGAGCAGGTGCTCACCGGGTGGGAGCACGTGCTTCCTCAATTTGGAAAACTCCGATTCAGTAGAACTGTTCTTCAGGGAGGCTGTCATCAAGAGGGACATCTTCTTCAATTCGTAATCGAGACAAATGGTCGGCAGCTCCATTGTCTATTCCCTTCTTGTACTTGATTTGGAGGTCGAATTCTTGGAGGAGAAGAATCCATCGGAGGAGTCGGGGTTTGGCATCTTTCTTGGTAAGTAAGTACTTGAGTGTCGCATGATCGGTGTGTACGATGACTTTCGACCCAACAAGATAAGATCGAAACTTCTCGAAAGCAAAAAACAACAGCTAGAAGCTTCTTCTCGGTTGTGGCGTACTTGCATTGAGCTTCGTCTAAGGTGCGGCTGGCGTAATAGATCACATGGAGCTTCTTCTCCTTTCTTTGGCCGAGAACCGCACACACAGCGTAATTACTGGCATCTATCATCACCTCAAAAGGTAGACTCCAATCCGGCGGCTGCACAACGGGTGCACTTACAAGTGCTCCTTTGATCGTGTGGAAGGCTTCGAGGCATGCATTATCGAATTTGAACTTCACCTCTTTGCATAGAAGCCATGTGAGAGGCCTAGCGATCTTAGAGAAGTCTTTGATGAAGCATCTGTAAAAGCCAGCATGCCCTAATAAACTGTGGATGCCCTTGACTGAGGTAGGCAGTTGCAAGTTCATCATGACATTGATTTTAGCTTCGTCCACTTTGATTCCATCCTCTGAGATACGATGTCCCAGAACAATCCCATTCCTGACCATGAAGTGGCACTTCTCCCAATTCAGAACCAAATGCTTCTCCTCGCATCGTTTAAGTACCCTGCATAAATTTGACAAACAATCAGAGAAAGAGCTCCCATGTACCGAGCAGTTGTCCATGAACACCTCCATGATGTCTTCGATGAGATCTGTAAAGATGGACATCATGCATCGTTGGGGTATTACACAATCCGAATGCCATGCGCCGGTAAGCAAACGTGTCATAAGGACATGTGAACGTCGTCTTTTCATGATCGTCTGGGTGAATAGGTATCTGAAAAAATCCTGAATAACCGTCTAAAAAGCAGTAGTATGGGTGGTTAGCGAGTCTCTCAAGCATCTGATCAATAAAGGGTAGAGGCCAGTGATATTTGCGAGTGGAAGCATTAAGCTTGCGATAATCAATGCACATTCTATGGCCGGTTACAGTCCTAGTTGGTATCAGTTCTTTCCTATCATTCTTTACCACAGTGATTCCCCCTTTCTTAGGAACTACATGAACAGGACTAACCCAAGTACTATCAGATATAGCATAAATCACCCCAGCCTCTAGAAGTTTCATTATCTCCTTCTTGACGACATCTTTTAGATTCGGGTTTAACCTCCTCTGATGTTCGACAAAGCTCATCGATTCATCTTCTAGATGTATCCTATGCATGCAAAGATCAGGAGAGATTCCAGGTATATCCGCAAGTGAGTAACCTATAGCCTTTCTATACTTTCTAAGTTCACATAAGAGCAAGGCTACTTCTACATTGTTCAAGTCGGAATTCACTATCACAGGGTAGGTAGAGTTTGTTCCAAGGAATGCGTACCTGAGCCTGGCTGCGAGAGTTTTAAGCTCCAATTTGGGCGCTTTCAATTCTCTCCAAGGGCCATCTATCGGATCAAGAGGCGGAGCAGGTGCTCCAACTGTTTCTTCTGATTCCTGCTCATCATCTAGACTCATGTAAGCCACCATCTATTCCATTCTGCGGCTGGAATCAAGCTTCTTGGTGAAGCTGTCGGCGTCCTCACTCAAGAAACCATGCTCTCTCTCTCGGCTAGGGTTAAAGCGGTTTCAAGAGGATCTGGACATAGAATCTCCACTGCTGCCTCGTCGTAAACATCATCTGTGCCTTGTACAGTGAAGGTCTGGCCGTCGAGCATGGGCTTCTTCAGCAGCTTGTCCATTTCGAAAGTCATCACAATGTCCCCCAGCTGGAGATTGATCACTCCATTCCTTACGTCAATAAGTGCTCCAGCTGTGCATAGGAATGGTCGGCCTAAAATGAGAGGATCTTTGGGCTCTTCCTCAAGCTCCAGAACTACAAAGTCGGCAGGAATCAAAGTGTCCCCAATTCGCACATGAATGTCTTCCAAAACTCCTTTGGGAAACTTGGTTGATCTATCAGCAAAGACCAAGGAGATTCACGTGGGATTAAACGTAGTGAAGCCTAAACGCTTAGCCAGCGAATAGGGCATTAAGTTCACGCTAGAATCGAGATCGCATAGAGAGCAAGCAAAAGTCATAGGGCCGATCATGACGGATAGAACAAATCGCCCAGGATCACCTCTCTTTTTTAACACCTTGTTTTGCAGAACAGCACTACATACCTTCGAGACTGCCATCACTTTCTCTTCGTCAACGACCTTACCCGAAACCAGAGTCTTCATATACCTTTTCAGAGCAGGTATCATCTGAACAGCGTCAGCTAGAGGGAGTTTCACAGTTAGATTCTTGAGCATCTCCCTACATTTAGCATCTTCCAAATCCTTGCGAGACTTCTTTGGTGGTACAGCATAGGGCACCTTGGGTTTGCACACCCTATCAGGAATCGCTGTGGATTTTGGGGCAGAGGTGGAAGGTGTAACCCGGCCGAGCATGTGCTCCGTGGATTTGTCAGGGTGGTCTGCCGTATCATCTTCCAGGTCGTCAAAGGGTGAGGACGATGTCTCAGGTTGCTCGTTTGCATCATTTTTTTCCTGTGCACGTTGATTCCCTTGGAGCAGGTGCTCGCTAGATGGGAGCATGTGCTCCATTGCCGTCTCTTTTCCCTTTGCCGACCTCGAAGCTGCATTTGCGTGTAGTGTCTTCCCGCTTCGTAACTCGATGGCGTTGACGAATTCTTTCCTTGGTGTCTCAACCTTTCCAGGAAGAGTTCCTGGTGTCCTTTTAATCGATTCAGCGGTTTGTGCAATCTAAATATCGAGCTGCTTCATGTGAGTCCATACAGCCTCATACTTCCCATTAAGATCGACATACATCGTGTCGACCTTGGAGTTGATCTCAGCAGCCGCTTTCTGATGACTAGCCATTAGTTGTTGCATCATGTTCTTCAGCTCGTCTTGGGAGCCGGTTGCTGAAGAAGGAGGTTGCGGGTTTAGAAAAGGTTGAGGCTGCGAGTTGTTGTAGGGCTGCCTTTGTTGATTTCCTCCTTGGAACCGGTTCTGATTGGGGACGAATGGCCGGTTCTGGTAGTTGTTGGAGTAGCCTTTCTGGAAACCCATCTGAGGTTGGTTTCCTTGCTTAGGATAAACCTGATCTTGAGGGTTTTCAACATTGGTACTTCTATAGGACAGGTTCGGGTGAGTGTTGAAACCTTGGTTGTTGAATCCGCGGTTTTGTACAATTCCTTGGCCGCTCACGTAGTTTACTTCCATCTCATCAGCACCGGTGTCTTCCTCAAAGACTTGAGCGAGAGGTGTTGCACCATTCTCATCGACAAAGTGGACCGACTTCTGGTTCCCCTTTAGCAAAAGGTTTACCTTAGCCGTGAGCTCATTGATCTTCTTGGACTCCACACTGTTGACTTTCTTCCTGTCGTACTATGGACTCTTGTTGCTAGAACTTGCGGCAAGGTTTTCGATCAGCTCCAGAGCTCCCTCCTTTGATTTCGTGTAGAAGTCTCCATTACTAACCGCATTTAAGGCGTTTCTGTAGTCCCATTCTACTCCGTCGTAGAAGGTGTTGAGCAGCTGCTCGTCGCTAAACCCGTGGTGAGGGCATTCGCGCTTGTACTCCTTAAACGGCTCTCATGCTTCATTGAAGGTCTCACCAGAGAGTTACTAGAATGAGGATATCTTGTTCCTCAAGGCTGCTGTCTTAAACTTGGTGTAGAATTTGTCCAAGAAAGCTTATCTTGCATCGGCCCAAGTCGCTAGAGAACCTGGTGGTAAAGACTTCAACCACCGTGAGGCTTTTCCCGCAAGAGAGAAGGGGAAAAGCTTGCACTTCAAGAAATCTGGAGACACACAATTGGAGCCGGTCATGCTACAAATTTCTTCGAAGTTCTCGATGTGATCCATCGGGATTTCAGCAGGCAGACCATGGAAGAGATGCTGCTTCACGAGTGCAATCATCTGAGGTTTGATCTCATAATCTTTCCTCTGAATGGTCGGAGTGACAATTGCGGATCGGTCCTAATAGTAGGCATGTGCCGCGTCCTTATCTCTGAAAGCTGGTTGTTGTACGAGCTGCCTCTCCTATTGCAAGCGCAGCTGCTCCATGGCTGTTTGAAGATTCTTCAGCTGAGCTGCCATGTCGATTTGTTCGCCCATCTCAGTAGAGGCGGTGTCAGATGTTTCTGGTTCCGGAACAGGTGTGTTGCGTCTCTGCCTATTCTCTCGTTCTTTCCTTTCTAGCTCGTCGTTTGTTAAGCTGACAAGATTCTCGGTATTCCTGCTCCTTGTGCTCCTGGTCATACACCTGAAACACAGAGAAAAGAAAAACAGAGAACGAGTTTAGTAGGGTTCTTAGTCTAGAAATTTAGCCGTAAACCAAAGCTAAAAATTTGGTCACCGGAACCGGCGCCAAAAACATGATACACAGGTTTTAAACCCTAATTTCCTACTGCAAGTGCACAGCAAACGAAGTAGTATTTAGGGATCGATCCCACGAAGACCAAGTTTACATTATGGTTTAATGAGCTAAACAAAAAGCTAAGATAAATCAAGTTGAGATCGAAATTGTGGATATCAAGTAACAGATTAAAAATCGGATGAAAATCAATAATAAAGCAAGCGTTAGGTCAAGGCAATTCGCAGGAGATTCAGAGCAAAGGATCAAACAACTATTCAGACAACTATTAAGCACAAGTCTAGAACTCAAACATAAATATAATATCAATTCACTCTCGTGATATCAATAACTTTATCTAGCAACCTAAAATCCTAACTCTCGTTGGTCTTAGAAAATCGCAGAGAAGCATTACAGAACGGGTTTGATTTGTTCACAATTCTTCTACACATCTACTCTCGCAGGCATAGAATAAATTGCTCACCAATGTTTCTTCTAGCAACCTAGCAACTCTCGCTGTCTAGATTTAACATAAGATCAAGAATAGATTGGCCAAATCGATTCAAGCAATAAGATCAACAGAGATGAAGACAATCGATTTGATAACCTATTGGTGTTTAATCCTTAACTCATGAATTTCTTTGAAAACCTTAACCTAACTTAGTGATCTACTCAGACATAAATAGGGAAGAAAGAAGCAAAACGATTGAAATAAAAGAATGCATTAGAACTTGATATTAAAAGTACTAGGGTTCAGAAATGTTATCAGATTGTAGCAGAGATCTTCTCCCTTACAAGTAGAAAGCTCTAAAGGTATTGAAAAGCTAAAAGCAAAAGTAAAGATGATTAAAAGCCTAAGACTAAAGGGAGTATATATATTCGGCTCTTCATAGGCGGCTGCTCCTCTTATTTTCGTGATTAGGATTAGGTCAAATCGACCTTCCTTATTTTTCTCTGATCGTGCGAGCAGGTGCTCGCTGGGTGGCGAGCAGGTGCTCGGAGGTGAAATCGGTAATTCTCCATAGATTCGTCTTCTTTTCTTCAATTCTGGTTCGTTTCTGCTCCAAAGGCTCAAATTGCTTCAAACTCCAATAACAGCACCATAGCTACCTAGAATCACCTGAAATACACTCAAAAACTCTAAAAAATGGTTAGATACTAAGATTAGTATGGGTCAAAATCGCAACATATCAATTGACTGAACTGTGAATTCATCTCAGAATTGGTAGTACGTTTATAGGTAAGTAAATTTCTTTATCATCTCCTATGCTACCGTCTCAGCTGAATCAGCAGCTATTTAATCTCTACATTTGTATCCAAGTCATAACATTAACTGTATATAATGACATCTAAACTGATCTCATATAGTCTTAACAAGATATTACAATTTAGGAGTGTTCAGTATCATAATATCGAATCGATCCATACTGAACCAAAATAGAGAATGTGATTTGATTTAGGTTATACCGTATAAATTATATTAATATGGTATTATGCACAGACAGTGAAAATTAGATAATATACAAAAATAAAAGTAAAAACATAAGACAAGAAAACTACATGCACACGGCATGGGTTGAAGATCTCTAGTATTATACTGTGTTCGGAAACTCGCTAGGCGCTAGTCGGGCGGTCGGTCTGGGCCTAGCAAGTTACCGAAAATCGGAGACTACTCGGGGATTAATCGGGGCCTAGTTTTATGATGTTTTTAGTTATATATACAAAAATGTTAGAATGAACCTTAAGTTCTCTGTAGTCGGATGGTTCAGTGCATTGTTTTTAACCACAATCTCGGAAGTTCGAATCCCCTCAGTGCAATATTTTGGTTTTCTGTCGTTTAACAATAAAAAGAGTGATATTTAGTATTTTTCTAATGAGATTAACTGGCCCAGCTGTTATAGACCCAATATATGCTTATCATCATCTTTTTTTATTTATTTCTTTAATCAATGGACAATTACAAAAATGCCCTTGTCTTCTTCATTCGATGAAAACCAGATCTGCAATTGTATAACTCACCACCGGCCATTTTTTCGCGATTTCATCTCATTTTCTCGGTTTTCATTTGTATTTTTATGTTAAAACTAAAATATAATCGATCTTCGTGCTAATCTACGGATTTCGAACTTCAAAAAGTAAGAAAAAAGAAAAAAAAAACTTAGGGCCGATTTCTTGCCCGACTATGGCTTAGTCGCGGCGGAGCTCCGACGCCCACCAACTAGTCGCCGCATAATCGGTCCGAAGCGCCGCGTTTTCGAACACAGGTATTATATAGTTTCATTTTATAGTACGTTTTGTATTTATTGTACTGAGTTTGCCAAAGTTTGATAGTTGGATTTAGGGCTGGGAAAAATTACCAAACCAAGCTTAAATTACTAAACATGAACTGAATTTTCCAAAATCAAACTGAACCAAATTATAAAATAATCCAAATAGAATAGGTATTTTATATACCGAATTAAAGAATCCCATACCGAACTAAACCTAGACTTCCTAGACTTTAACACCTTGACATAACATCCTCACTGAAATTTTTTTGTTTACCTGATTCTGCCAATAATTTAGGCTTCGTTGTTTCCCACTAATGATATAAAATCCTTTATATAGGCTAATCAATTACTTCATACTATAAATGTTAGATAGTACAGTATGATTTTTATATTGGTTTTTCTATTTTCTTATTTATGATTTTTAGTTAAATAAAATTCTGATATAAAATTTTTATTTTCTTTTTGGTGTAGAATAGAAATAACTTTTGAAATTCTTATTAAAACTGCTATATGTAAAGACGATAGCTATTATGAATATTTATATAATTTGAGGTCTTGTCTTATGTTATAGAATTCTTTTATATGTGAGATTTCGGTTTTTAGTTCTTATGGTGGTGAATGTAGTATGTCTTGCGTTTATTGTACTGAGTTTGCCAAAGTTTGATAGTTGGACTTAGGGCTGGACAATATTCCCGAACAAAGTCTAAATTACCGAGCCCGAACCGAATTTTCCAAATCCAAACAGATTCAAATTATAAAATAATCCAAATGAAATATATATTTATATGCCGAATTAACGGATCCCAAATTGAACTAAACCTAGACCTCCTAGACTTTAACACCTTGACATAACATTCTAACTGAAAAAGTTTTGCTTACTTGATTCTGCCATTAATTTAGTCTCCACTGTGTCTCACTAACGATATAAAATCCTTTATTTAGGGTGATCAATTACTTCACTTCATACTATAAATGTTTATATATTGGTTTTTCTATTTTCTTATTTTATGACTTTTTGGTTAAATAAAATTCTGATATAGAATTTTTATTTTCTTTTTTGCTGTTGCATAGAAATGACTTTTGAAAACATACTATTATTTCCGAAGTGATTTTTTTCGATACGGAGCCTCACGTTGAAAGTTGGGGTGGCTAAAATCTATGCTGCCTTTAATGAAAAGAAAGGTGTTAATATAGATTTTTAGTGTAAGATATTAGTGTTATATTGTATTTTTAAATGTTAGTGAAAAAGTTAATAATTTAAATAGTATGATGCCGTCTTACAAAAATTAAACTATGTGATAAATTTAAACATGATACTTCTCCCCTGAAAAAAAAATATAAAAACAAGACTTACGAAATGATGTCGTTTAATGGTTGTTAAAAAAAATATTTCAAAATATGCCGTTCCGTGGTTAAAAATATGAATTATCTTTAAGTTTATTTTTTATGATTAAAAAACAAAATTTACAAAATGATGGCGTTTAAAAAAATTTAAATTATGTGACTAATTTAAACATGCTAACTCTCAGCTGTAAATAACAAATCAGGATTTACAAAAGGATGCCATTTTGTGATTAAAAAAGAATTATAAAATAATGCCATTTTGTGGTTAAAAATATGAATTATCTCTGAATTTATTTTTTTAAATAATTTCGAAATACAAAATCTAAAAAAAAAATGGTGTGACTAATTTAAACACGAGATTTCTCTGCTGTTAAAAAGATAAAAAGAAAACTACAAAACGATGTCGTTACGTGATAAAAAAATATCAATTATTTAGGATTTTAAAAATAAATAAATAAATTCAATAGTATATGTATATATTGAAATACAAAATCTAAAAAAAAAAGATTATAGCATAAACTATGATCTTATCAGAGAATACGGTAAATATCATAAAAATTAATCCTTAACAAATCAAATGATAAAATCATACATATATTTATCGGATTAGAAAATGATGGCAGAATTTTAGCAAACATATCCTTAGAAAACTATATATACCCTCCTCAACTTTAGGTCTCTGTTACGCCACTTTTTTATATCGTTGTTGATTGTTATTTTTTAGATTTTTGATTCAATAATTTTGGGTTCTTTTTATTTCTGTTATTTGTTTGTTTTCTTTGGTTTGGTGTGAAACTGATCTTATGGTTTTGCTCTTTCAGGATAGATGGAGCAAGATCGTCGAAATTGGAAAAGAGTTTGCTATCGAAAACAGAAACAGGTGATTCATGAAAAAATTGGTCTCTTGATGTTTTGTATTCTTTGGTGTATTGCTCACGGGATCCAGTATGTATTTTCTCCAGCTACACAAAGTAATGTTAAAGCCTTTGTCTGTTTTTCTCCTCCTTTTTTGTATGAAAGTTATTTTTAATAATATTGGTTATAATTCTCATATGTTTTTAATCTTTGTTTGTAGGTGAACTTCCTCTTAACCGTAATTAAGAGTTCATATTTTTAAATATATGCATATTTTTGTTCTTATCATTAATTTACCGATATTTTATACTAAAAATATATGCGAATTATGTTTTTGCGATACATTGAAAGTCTATTAGTTATATGTTAGTTGAATAACGAGAACGAAGAAGAAGATTGAAAATGATTCTGTCTAGATACAGAGTAAAATGTCCTTATATACAGAGTAAAATGTCCTTATATAGGATGGACATAACCGGTAGGAATAAACCGGAATTACAATGTAAACCATGAACATTTGATTTACATATCAATACTCTAATATCCCCTCTCAAGATGGTGAGACTATAGAGATCAACGACATCTTGCCAATGAGACTGTGAAAATGACTAGGAAACAATGGCTTCGTGAAAACATCAGCCAATTGTTGATCAGTTTTCACATGTAACAGCTTGATCAAACCATCATCAACTCTGTCACGAACTTTGTGACAATCAATCTCCAGGTGCTTTGTGCGCTCATGGAAGACAGCATTAGATGCTATGCGAATAGCTGCTGTGGAGTCACAAAAGAAGGCAATAGATTGAGTCTATGGAGCATCCAATTCACGAAGAAGCTTCAAAAGACCCTCTACTTCCCGAACACCAAAACCCATCGCTCTGTACTCAGATTCTGAAAATGAGTGAGATACAGTATCTTGTTTCTTGGATTTCCAAGAGATCAAAGAGTTTCCAAGAAACATACAATATACGGTAATGGAACGTCTAGTATCCTTACACGCACCCCAATCGGCATATGTGAAAGCGCGAAGGACAAGATTACAATCTGAGCTGTAGAAGAGTCCCATTCCAATAAACCCCTTTAGATAATGCATGACTTTATAGGCAGCTTGAAGATGAGAATTCTTCGGAGCTGAACAGTATTGACAAAGCTTATTCACAGCATAGGTGAGATCAGGTCTTGTTATAGTCAAATACATCAGCTTCCCAACGAGATGTCTATAGAGAGAGGTATCATCAAGGAGCGGTTCAGGATTGTCTTGACACTTTTGATATTTGGATTCATTGGGATGCTGGACGGTTTACACGCAAGGAGACCAGTTTCTTCCAAAAACACCAGAGTATATTTGCGTTGAGAGACACTGATTCCTGAAGCAGAGCGAGCAACCTCCAAGCCCAAGAAATAACATAAAGGACCAAGATCACGAAGTTTAAAAGCCTTATGGATATTGATCTTTAATCATTCAAAAGATTCATCATCATTAGAAGCGATAATGATATCATCAACATACACTAACACTGCCACATACTTTCCAGCATCACGACGAATGAAGAGAGTATGATCAGAATGAGACTTCTGAAAGCAAAGAGCTAGCAGAGTAGTGCTAAACTTGAGAAACCATTGCCTCGACACCTGTTTTAAACCATACAAAGATTTCCGAAGTTTACAAACAGCATTTGAAGGAAAAGTCTCACCAGCTTTCGGCGTATAACCAGGAGGTAAATTCATGTAGATTTCCTCATGTAGATCGCTATTAAGAAAAGCATTGGAGATGTTTAACTGTGTCAAACTCCAGTTATTAGCAGCAGAAGTCTTCACCGTATTCATTTTCACAACTGGTGAAAACGTATCTACAAAATCAATCCCCTCTTGCTAAGTATACCCTTTAGCAACAAGGCGTGCTTTATAGCGCTCCAAGCTCCCATCAGCATTAAGTTTAACCTTATACACCCATTTACAACCAATGGCGTGTTTGCCAGGAGGAAGAGAGCAAACATCCCATGTGTGAGTACTCTCCAAGGCAATGAGTTCCTCATTCATTGCCTTAAGCCATTCATCAAACTTCTTGGCTTGAGAAAAGGAGGTAGGTTCAGGATGTAAAGCAATCGCACAGATATAAGACTTGTAAGCTTCTGAAAGTTTATCAACCGAGATATAAGCAGTAAGTGGGTATGGAACATCAGTCTCTGTCAAGTTGTAGTAGTAATCCTGAAGATAACCCGACAATTTTGTCTGACGTTTCTGACCAATGTCCATCTCAGAAGACTCAGAAGGCCGCTCAACCAAAGGATGTTCTGTCTCAGATGATACATCAGCGATAGGATCTGCATCAGTACTTGGAGAAACTGTAGAGCTAGCTTTTGGATCAGAGTCAAGCATCGACAAAAATTATGGAGATGAAGAATCATTCATGAAAGGGAAAATGTCTTCATGAAACACCACATTGCGAGAGATAGTAACTGTATTGCTCTCTAAATCCAGAAGCTTATAACCTTTGTATCGAGCAGGATAACCGAGGAAAACACAAGGCTTCGACCGAGGTTGAAATTTGTGGCGATGCTTCGAAGATGTTGAACAATAAACGAGACAACCAAAGACCCGCAGATCATTATATGCAGGCCGTTTGTGAGTAAGAACCTGATAAGGAGATCTGTTGTCAAGCAGGGGAGTTGGCAAGCGATTGATAAGAAAAACCGCAGTTATAACACAATCTCCCTAATATTCTAATGGAGCATGAGCTTGAAACATCAAAGACCGTGCAACATAAAGAATATGCTGGTGCTTCCTCTCCACTATGGAGTTCTGTTCTGGAGTCTCAGGGCAGGAGTGAAACAATATAATGCCTTTCGCACGGTACAGTGCCTCAAACTTGAGTTCAGGAGCATTATCGGATCGAACACTTTTGACTTGAGTTTTTTACTGTCTTTCAACCATTGTCAGAAAGTCGGGGAACACCTGAAGAACTTCTGACTTGGTGCGCAACAAATACAACCAAGTAACCCGAGTATGATCATCAACAATGGTCAGAAAATATTTGTAACCTTCCATTGTTGGTGTAAAAAAGGCCCCCATATGTCGATATGCAATAAATCAAAAGCATGCTCACGAATACGATTATGAGAGATATAAGGAAGATGCTTTTGTTTAGCCAAATGACAAATAGGGCAATGAAATGAGCCTTTATTTCTGTGTTTAATTCCAAGTACATCAGTAATAGACTCAATCTTTGCAACAGAGGGATGACCAAGTCTACGATGCCATAAAGTTGTGTCCAATACAACATTAACAGAAAGAGAAGTCTCGGGATTTGCAGCTACTGACAATGCAGCTCCATCCAGAACGTAGAGGTTAGAAATCAATTCACCCTAACCAATCATCAACCCCCTGATAAGATCCTGTATCAAACAAGACGTCTCATAAAACAGTACTCTATATTTCAAATCCTTAGTAAGCTGACTGATACTGAGCAAGTTCAACCGGAAGTCAGGAATGTAGAGAACATTGGTGAGAAGCAGATAATCATTTAAACGGATAGATCCAATGCCCGCAATGTTTATTTTCAAACCAGTGGGAAGAGTTACTGACTGATTCAGAGAATTCGAAAGACTAACAAACATACTCTTATCATGCGACACATGGTGAGTAGCACCACTATCCACAATCCAAGACTGAGATGACAAAGCATTCCATGTAGCTCTCAAAATTCCAATAAAGCCAATAGTAGAGGAAGAGAGAGCCATACCAGGAAGAGCTGTAATGGTAGCACCAGAGGTAGAAGCAAAGTTGATTTGATCGTTTTGTAGTTGAGAGTTGAAGTAGGCAATCACACTCACAGTCTGATCTTTAGATAAGGTATTGATCATTCCATTCACATTCTTTGTTGTGACTGACTCTGAGTCAGTGAGCTGAGCCACCATTGGTTTCACTGATTCATTAGGCTTGGACGCAGAAGAAGATTTATCATTAGACTTCTTATGCTTCAATCTAGGAGGATAGCCATGAATCTTGTAGCACTTATCAACCGTATGACCATTGTACCGGCAGTGAGAACAAACAGGTTTAGGTGGTTTTGAGTTGTAAGCAGGATTGACAGCAGCAGAAAGATCCTCAGAAGCTGCAACATGAAAAGTAATGGCATTCTGAATCGGATTGATGCTGCATTGGTTAAAGTCCTAATCAAGCAGATGATAGACTTCAGACAAATCTGGTACATTCTTCATCATGATAATCTGACTGCGAGCGTTAGAGTAAGACTCATTATGTCCTGACAAGAACTTGATAGACTTCATGGGAAATCATTTCCGGGAATAATAAAAGCTTATAACATGATGTTTTCGTTCACGTCCCTTGGAGGAAAAGTAAATCACACTATAAAAAAAGGCACGGCGCCATACGTTTTCCAGCTGTGTGGAGAAAACTACCATCTAATACAAGATATATTGCATGTCCTGCTAAGGTTCCATCTTACCTTCAGCTTTACATCTACAATCCTGCTAATGAAGTAGCTAATAAGGTTAGTTACGGTTTTTATTTAATAAAATGATGTATGTTTTCTTAGATACTAACTATATTTTCTTGGGATGCTGCCTTAGGAGTACTGGGTCTACATCGCATATAAGAGAAAATATCGTTGAATTCATAAAGAAAATGCTGGATGAACACAATCCTCGTGTTAGAGCATCTAGGACAGCCCGAGATAAGCTTGCAGTTGGTGATGATAATCATAATGTACAACTGTTTTTGTCGGGTGATAGAACAACGGATGGAAGAACACATAATCTTCCTATGGAAAAAGATATTGCGGATTTGGTTCCTGGCAATTTTAGTGTCGCGTGTGAGAAATAGGATATTGTTATAGAGAGTATGTGAGGGAAGTTACAGCGCATTATTGAGCTACGCCCAACGTATATGGGTAAGATGGAATGGGAGGGGGAAGGGAGCGTGGGAGGGGGGTGCGGGAGGGGGGTGTGGGAGGGTCAGGGTCGGGAGCGGGAGCGGGAAGATATATGATGAAGCATTATTTGGATGCCATGACCATTTTCAAATATTACGGTTACCTTGATTTCTTCATTACAATTACTTGTAATCTAAAGTAGCCGGAAATTACTAGGTATTTGGAAAAGCATAACTTAAAAAAAAAAGAATATCGGCAAAATCTTTGTTGCAGAGTCTTCAAAATGAAGCTTGATAATCTCATGGACTATTTGACTAAAGATAATGTATCCGATGAGGTTAATTTAGGTATATATATAATATTCATAGGCATATATGTTGTGTTTGGTATGATCTTTGATTTTCTTTTATTATATTTTGTAGCAATGTACACTATTAAACTCCAGAAAAGATGACTGGCCCATGCTCATATGGTGCTTTTTCTTCATCCTGATTCGGAACTACCTACCGGTGATGACATAGATCGATTTATATGAGATGAAATTCCTGATAAAGAACTAGAGCCCGCTTTGTATGAAATCGTTAGAAATTTGATGGTGCATGGTCCATGTGGTGAAGCTAACAAAAAAAAAAAACATGTGCATGCATAATGGGCGTTGTACGAAGTTTTACCATAAGTCTTATGATCTTGTGACAAAGATCGATGATGTTGGGTTTCCCATTTACAAGCGTCGTCATGATGAGAGGTCTATCAATAAAAAAAGGTTTGAATGTGACAATAGATATGTTCTTCCTTATAACGCAAGACTCTTGAAGCGTTATCGTGCTCATATCAATCTTGAATGGTGTAACCAGACGAGGTCAATCAAATATCTATTTAAGTACATTACAAAAGGGCTGGATTATTTTAAAGTTTTGGTTGAGAGCAATGATAAAGAAGGTACTGTTGAGAATGAGGCAAAAGTTATCTTAGCTGCAGGTATGTATTTGTGGTATCCTAGCCTTTGTTGTTTGCTTATGAAGTGAAAGTGATGTAGTGTAATTTTATTTTGAAACATAGGTATATTTCGAGATGTGAAGAAATTTGGAGGATTATGGCTTTTCCAACTCATTTTCGAACAACTACGGTGGTAAATCTTACTTTGCATTTACCCAATCAATAAATTGCTATTTATAGTAAGAATGATCCGGTATACGAAGTTATAAGTCGTGCTTCGGTGCTGAGTTCTAAATTTCTTGCATGGATGGAGGCAAACGATAATTTTCCGAAAGCAAGAGAATTGACTTATGCGGATTCCAGATGCGTTTTGTTTGGCTGAAAAGTACTAGAGAGTGGAAATTTCGTGATAGGGGTTTTGCCATAGGTAGGCTTACATATATACCACCTCAATATCTGCACTCGTATTATCTTAGAATTCTGCTCAACATAGTTAAAGGTCTGAGAAGTTTCAAAGATATACGTATTGTTAATGGGATTGTTTATGAGACGTATAAAGATGTGTGTTATGTGTTAGGATTGCCTGACAACGATAAAGAATACATCGATGCAATCAATGAAGCCAGTGCGTTGGGAACATGAAACTTTATGAGGATGTTATTTTCTATAATGCTGCTTTATAATAGAACGGTTGTGCATGTTCAAGTCTGGGAAGCAACATGGAAAATATTGATTGAAGATATATTGTATAAGCTCAGAAAGGAGAGCAGTAATGAATGTATGTTGTTTTCGTTCTTTTGAAATTGTTGTTTTTTATTATATTTTCTAAGTAGACGGGTTATGCTGACTTTTCAGCACTGATTTTTTTTTTGTTTAGCCGTCTATGTTCCCGATGAAGATTTGAATGAGTTTAGCAGAAATAGATAAATATCTGCGGAGGAATAGAAATTGATTAGCTAATTTCGATGGGATACCGCATGGATAAAAATAATTAACAATCTCATAATAGATGAAAAGTTTTATGATCGTGAAATATTAAAAATTGAACATGCGAAACTTCTATCAACGATTACACTTGAGCATAGGGGTATCTATGATGAAATTCTTGGTGATGTAGCTCATGGTCGAGGAGGAATGTTTTTTTACTATGGTTTTGGTGGGACAAGAAAAATATTTTTATGGAGGACATTGAGATCTGAGCTTCGATCCAGAGGTAAGATCATCTTAAACGTTGCATTCATCGGTATAGCTGCTCTTCTTTTGCAAGGAGGAAGGACAGTTCACTCTAGACTCAGCATTCCTGTAGCTGTCAATGAGTTTACGACGTGTTCGATAACTGCTGGATTATATCAAGCTGAATGGATTAAGGATGTGCAGTTTATTAAATGGGATGAAGCTTCGATGATGAGTAAGCACTGCTTCGAGACTTTAGATAGGAGTATGAGAGATATACTCAATTGTGATAAGGTTTTTGGTGGTAAGGTGATCGTTTTTGAACGCGATTTTTGTTAGATCTTACCAGTCATCGTTGGAGGCAATAGGACTGAGACTGTGTTATCGAGTTTGAATTCATCTTACATGTGGCCGAATTGTAAAGTTAGAGAACTCATGACATCGTCTTCGTCTTCCCCATCATGGTTTTCCTTAAAATCTTCCTTCTTTATTTTTCAACATCTTTGTCTCATCCTTCTTCTTTTCTTATTTCTTCATCGATATCTTCTTCTTCTTCATCTTCTTCTCTGTCAACTCTCTCTTTTCCAACATTTTATCCTTTCAGCTTTTGAATTTCTGAAAATTTCATCATATAAAGAGAGTTGATATTGGTTTTAACGGTAAAGCGAAAACATCTATGGAAGAAACGCAGTTCACATATGTTGTATCTTGCTTACTTACCATGAAGAGATTGTTCATTATGACACGTCCATCTTCAATATGAGCTCTCTGAGCACTCATTAGAGATTTTTTGCTTACCTGTAGTATTTGAGATAGTTATGTTGTCATAACTGTGAAAGGCTGTGGTGTATAGCATAAAACACCAACCTCTCCAAATGCATCTCCAAATCTCTAACAATTGTTGCTTTGAACCTACATGAATGTGAGGACTATGGTTATTATTACTTATTTGATAACGACATAAGAAAAATATTATGGTAAAATAGTTTGTCCACATATAGTCTAGAACCAAAAGGGTAGCAATTCGAAACTCTGTCATTAAAAAAAAAACGAAAAAACTAAAGTAAAAATAAGAAAAAATAAATGAAAAATAAGCAAAAAAAGTAAAAAGGTAACAAAAAATAAAGTAAATAATAAGAAAAAATCCATCTATATATGGTATAGTGCATATCATGATTATATTCCATATGCATCTTTATTAATTACTGTTATTCCATATTTTATAAAAATAAATTTTCTAACCCATCTGACTTGACATCATTTTCATTTGTACTAGCATTTCTGTGCAGCAAAACAATGAAAGCTCAGACTATAAAATCCACACCATAACTCAAATAATTAGGGCTCCATCAAAAACACTTACTCTTCATTTCTCATGGTATATTATTAAGTATCTTCTTTATTTTTCATAATTTTACATTCTAAATCATAATAAATACAATTATAAATGAAACTATGTAGTTCGACGAAAATAAAGTAATCATGTTTTATTTTGCCTATGACTCACTAATACTAATGAGAATAATAGTAAAATTCGACGAAAATGATCATATTTCTAAACTGGGATGATTCAATAATATATCAACATCTCAGGCATCTCGTTACATCTCATGATGATTATTGAAATCCTTTTTCAGTTTTATTACACTCATTAATTCCTCATTCTGTATTAGAAAATATAAATTTGGCCTTATAATTTTTTTGGAAACTTTAATAGTTGTTTTAAGTTTTGTGTTCGTTGTGAGTTCAGAAATCATCAAGAATGACTCACATTAAGCTTCTATTAGCTGTGTGTGCCGCCATCTTACATGTTGTTCAATCTCAGAATCAATAAGGTTTTCTACTTTTCTCATCATCTTTTTTTATTCCCTTTCAAAATTTTGGATATTGAATACACCGATATAATCCTTTTGAGATAAAATTTAATTAATATAACAAAATAATCTTATATATATAAATATGTATAAAATTTAATTATTATAACAAAAATTATCTTTCAAATATATATATATATATATGTTGTACATTCAGTTGTGGACCCAGAAATCATTTTAAAAGGGGTCAATTATTAATCAACCAAGAAATATAATTATTATAGAGGTGAAAGTGGGACTCGAACTCAGGTTTTGAGGGGGGTCAATACACAGTTTTTACCAAAAATGCCGCTAGTCACTTACTGTTTTTATACACACATAAAATTTTATACAGATTTAAGGGGTGTCATGTGACCCCTCATCCGCCCCTGTGTACATTGCTGTGTTCAGAGTAACTATAAGTGGAGGTCTGAAGATTTTGATAACATATGAGAAAGGGAAACCAAAGAAGAGCATGTTGGATGTTGTATACAAAGAGGTTTTCAGAATATCTATTAATTACGAGTTTGAATTTTTGTTTTCTCGTGTTTTTGTTTATGAACATTCTATGATTTATATTTTTGGGATTTTGGCAATGCTTATTTTTTACGAAAGACCGCACGCGCAATGTTTTGTAGATTGCTTCGAGGAATGCGTCCAAGAACTATATAAAAATTGTGGATAATTTATTGATTAAAGAAGATCAAACATGCTGTCAAAGATTGTTTTCAAATTTCTATATAACTATACTTGTATACCTCTTGCTAAAACTAAGAATAGCATAGTTTCGATTCTCATGTTTATGAACTTTCTATAATTGATGTTTATAGAATTTTAGCATTGTTTTTTTTCCACAAAAGACTGCCCACGCAATACTCCCTAGTTCTTATTAAAATTGTTATATGTAAAGATGATAACTATTATGAGTATTAAAGTATAAATAACACAAATTATAATAATTAATAAATCATGTAAATAGTTTTATTTTATTAAAATAAATCAAATTAATAAAAATAAGTTAGTGATGTATCACAATTCTAAGATATGTGTTGATGAGGTATCATCATGAGAAAAGTGACTATTCTACTCTATATATATACAATAATTTAGGGATGGACGTTCGGACTCGCATCGGATTTTTCAGATTTTTGGTACTAGATTCATAATATCTATTTAAATATTCTTAATTTTCGGATTGGGTTCAGTTCGGTTTCTTTTCGGATTTGGTTCGGATCGGGTTTTACCCGATATCCGAAAATATCAAAAAATTCAAATAAACAATGCAAAAGTATCCAAATACTCAAAATTATCTGAATTATCCAAAACCGCCAATAAATAACTACACAAACTACAAAAAAAATATCCAAATTAACTGAAAATTCTATTATAAAAAATTACTTAAACTGACTTAAATTATTCAAAAGTATCAAAATTACTCTGTAAGTTAGAAAAAAATTGTTAATATATTCATTTAACTTTGGATTTTTCAAATAGCCGATTTCCAAAATACTTTAGTTTAAATCTCATTCAAAGATATTCTTAGATAAAGTCAGGTTCAGATTGAATTTCGGGTTCAGATACAAACACCAGAGCCTAGTCAACATATGCAAGCAACACTTACTTTTAGTACAGACTCCAGAATCGGTAAAAAGGTGTTTTAGATTGTTATCATTCAATCTTTAGAAAACCTTAACGCTTACTCTTACTCTCCCCTTCATTGCAACTTAATTTGACACCCTTGCATGCAACTCATACAAAGATGATCTAAGAAAGCATATGGTTCAAACGGAAGCTACACGATTCATAAGACTGATGGAAACAAGTTTCTCTGAAATGTGAATGTATCTTAGAAAGATTTGAAGCAAAAGGCAGAGATGCATTGTCTGATACAATGTCATATCGAAAAGTGATCAGTCGCGTTCACTAATGGCCGTCAAATGCTCCTCGATCTCCTCAGTTTCCAGGCAACGGAAGATAGGGTTATCAGCTCTCACAACTCCCACCTGCCAAAACAACAATGAACAGGTAATAAATGTTACACGACCTTTCACAAGCTTTTAACCAAAATCCATTTCAAACGTCAAGTATAGAGAGTGTTGAATTTGATTACCTCAATCTCAGTCGCCTTGAAGTCTTCTTGAAGAACTGACTGCAGAGCGGATATGGCAGTCTACAAAAATACGATAAAGTCAGATATAATGAGATAAGTTTTTTTTTTACAATTACAACTATGGAAAAAGAAAAGGAAAACAATAACGTACCTGCACTGTTTCATCATAAGTGAAGGCAGGGTTTTCTTTCATCTTCTTCTCCAAGAAATTGATTGCTTCTTGTTCTTTCATACCAGCACTAGTTGCCTGCATCATACGTTTGCTTACTTTAATAATTCAGATACTATATAATAGAGCCTCTTATTCCATGGAACAAGAACACTGAATATTGCAGCCTCCTATAATCGTATCGTAAGGGTACAAGCAGTACAGTGTGGATAGATACGACTGATAGAAAACTAAATTACAGAAGAAGCAAGTGTAAGAAAACAGTGATACTTATTCCAATCACAGGCCTAGTCTATATATCAATAAGCGTGTAACTGTGTAAGATGGGAAGGTAGAGGCTTATATATAATCATAACAAGGTAGAGTGGTAATACCTTGTGACCGTAAAAATGTCCAGCTGGGTCACACTTGTAAAGTAGTGGTCCTCTCTCTTCATCAATACCCAGAACCATAGCGACTTCAGAAAGACAAAGAAAACAAGAATGAGCCTTTGTCTCTAATTCAATATAACACAAACAAGCGGATATAGATAACGCATTAGGCAAGGAAGTGACTGCAAACTTGCCTACTCCAAGAGGTCTCATGTAAGCATGTTGAGTGTAGACCTGTGACTTGTCGGCAATCCTGTCAGCAAAATTGTTACATACTTCACAAGCATAGAGAGAGATAGAGTAACAGCTTAACAGTAACAGATACTATACCATTTAGCAAGAATGTCTGCAGGCATCTCGTATCCATATTGGAACCTAAACTCAGCCGCTTCATTCCTCGCTTGTGTGACCAAGGACCTTGAATCAGCTGGAGAATTCCATTAAAGCTTACAGATTTTAGATTAACACCCAACGAAACTATAGAACTTAACTCTACAATTAAGTAAGACATGCTAATTTCCATCACTTAGAACTTAACGAAGAAGCAAGTGTGGAGATAGATACAAACCTGTCATGCCAGTAGCTAACAATCCAAGGTACTTAGTTACAGGGAAGAGGTGAGATACACTTGACTGATCTAGAAGCTTGTCCTGCAAAATTGCCAAAAGATCGAAACTTTAAGTGATAAAAAGAGTCAAAATCTAAAATTTATCGGAACCCAAATCAATCTATAGATCTACGACCTAATACAAGATACGCACTTAGAACCCAATAAAACCCTAAATCGTGAAAACCCATGAACTCACCGGAACTTTCTTCTGGGTAACGACGCATACTGAATCTTTGCCTCGAACACCGATCGATGTGATTCCAGCTGCTTTCACAGCTTTGAATGCGTATTCTACGAAATAGGTAAACAGTAAAATCAGTTTTCTCAGGCTACAAATTGAGGGAAACGTTGAGTTTTGAAGGATTCGAGTACTTACCGACTTGGAAGAGACGACCTTCCGGAGAGAAGATAGTGATGTGACGATCGTATCCAGCGCCGCTTCCTCTGCTCATCTTTTCTTTTCTCAACGAAGATTCACTAAGCCAAAAACCCTTTGTTCTGAATCGGTGTTCGATTTTTTTGTTCGTGTTCTGTGTGATCTAATAGAGAGGAATAAAAGAAAGCTTTGCCTTCAAGACAGAAACCATTTTTTGCTGAGGTTAAGTGAAATTCCTAAACTACCCTTTAGAGTAACACTAACTACAGTTTTGACACTTTTTAATTTTTGAACCAAAGTCACCAGATATACGGTCATCCCGAGTACATCTCATGGGTTATACTTATACATCATTTTTTTCTTGAGTTATTTACACTCAGGTAGACTTTTGGCCACTTTGTTTACAAAATGTGCACTTTCCACATGAGGTGCATTTTTGCTCCTCTCTCATGAACAAATCGTTTTTTCTCTTCTCCATTTTGCCCTTATTCTATCGTGAACAAGTTTCTTTTTTCTTTCTTTCTATTTTTTTCATCGTTTGTTTTTTTTTTCTTTCTCATTTTTCTTTTTCATTTTTATATATTTTATCATCTCTCCTCTCTATATTCATTTGATTATTTCAGTTTTCTGAAGAAACCTAAACTATTTTTTATTTTATAATAAGAACTATAATTTTTTTTCTATATTTTGATATCCATTTTGATATATTTTAATTAAATATTTATAAATAAAACTTATGTACACAATAAGCGTGGACACGGACAATCATTCATGCATTTCCCTTTATCAAAGCAAAATAAGTGGACACAATAACCGTGGACACGAAGAACACTCATGCATTCCCCTTTCTCAAAGCAAAAAGAAGTGGACACAATAGCCGTGGACACGGACAACCATTCATGTTCGTGTCCACGATTGTTGTGTCCATTACTTTTGCTTCCACGAGTGGAATGCATAAATGGTTTTCCGTGTCCACGGTTGTTGTGTCCACTTCTTTATGCTTCGAGGAGAGGAATGCATGAGTGTTTGTCCGTGTCCACGGTTGTTGTATCTACTTCTTTTTACTTCGAGGAGGGGAATGCATGAATGGTTGTCCGTGTCCACGGTTATTTTGTCCACTTTTTTGTTTTGAAGAGGATAATACATTAATGTTTGTCCGTGTCCACGGATTTTGTGTCCACAAATTTTATTCAAAAATACCAAAAATATATCAAAATGGAAATCAAAATGTAGAAAAAAAAACTGTAGTTCTTATTATAAAATCAAAAATATTTTATGTTTATTCAAAAAAATAAAACAATCAAACTAATAGAGAATGGGAGATGATAAAGTGTATAAAAAAGAAAAGAAAATGAGAAAAGAAAGAAAAGCAAACAAAGAAAAAAAATTATATGGTGCTATGGAAGAGAAAAAGGAAAAAGAAAGAGAAATGAGAAACAAAACGAATGAGGATAAAATAGACAATTCTCATGGTGAAAGTGCACCTCATGTGGAAAGTGCACATTTTGTAAACAAAGTGGCCAAAAGTCCACCTGAATGTAAATATCTCTTTTCTCTTTCTCAGAAGTCATTATAAACCACATACAAAAACAAAATCGGTTATGTCTAGATGATGGCTGTGAATGGTGGAAGAGCAGGCTAGGCTACCTTGAATGGGAAGGGAACATGGACGAATACTTTTCTTACTATTCCATTTCCAATAAAGAAAAGCTTTTAATAGCAGCTCTTGGACGATTCATAAGTGAGGCCTTAAAATGGTGGAATCAAGAGGAGTATGTATGATAGTATTATAAGCAGCCAAAGACCAAAATATGGGAGCACTTAAAGAGGAGCATGTGTAACTGTGTAAGAGATATTTCATCACAAAGCATAACAAGAAAAACTCAAATCCCAAGACTCCAAGGAAAATCAAGTCTAAAAGACCTAACTTCAAAACTTGTAAACAAAAAATATCTAGGCAAGGTAAGCTCTCTGTTTCTCAACAAGTACAAGAACTAACTTATTACAGGTGTAAGAATAAATGACACATAGCAAAAGATTACCCCAGTAAGAAGGGAAAGATCAACACATCATTTGGAGAAAATGCTAACCAAAGGCTTGTACAAAAAATAACTAAACAAGTGGAGATCATGCCAGAAGTTTCCGAACCACGTGAAGAGGTCAGAACCATTAGCTCAGCATAGGAGAATCTCATCCGAGAAGCATTGAAGAAGGATCAAGAGTTAAACACAAATCATTTGTGTAATCCACAAGCAATACCAAAGAAAGAAGAGAATCAAGTAATTTCTTAATCAGTTTTCATTCTCTCTGAAAGTGATTCACTACAAAAAAAAAAGTGTTTATTCCAACGAGCATATTAGTCACCAATTCGTTGGAAATACATGTTTTCAATAAATTTCTAACAAAACTTATATTCGTTGAAATACGTTCGTGGGAAACGACATTTGTCAAATATTTGTTGGAAATTTTTCCAACAAATAATTTTTGTCGGAAATTTGTCAACATTTTCCGATGAATTATTTGTTGGAAATGTGTTGGAATTTATAGTGGAATTTCCAACGGATTTTTCCATCAAATATTTTGTTGGAATATCATCACTAGTTTGCGACCCATTTCCCACAATCAGTTTATGGAAAATTATTGATAACATATTTGTGGGAAATTCGTGGATACGTTTTCTTGGAACTTTGTGGAAAATTTGTTGATACTTTTTCATAGAGATTTGTAGGAAATCTGTGGATACCTTTTATTGGAAATTTATGAGAAATTTGTGGATGTGTTTTCTTGGAAATTTTTGGGAAATTTGTTGATACTTTTTCTTGGAAATTTGTAGGAAATTTGTGTATACATTTTATTGGGAATTTCTGAGAAATTTGTGGATTTTTTTTCTTAAAAATTTGTGGGAAATTTGTTGATACTTTTTCTTGGAAATTTGTGGGAAATTTGTTAATACTTTTTCTTGAAAATTTATGGAAAATTTGTTGATACTTTTTCTTAGAAATTTGTAGGAAATTTGTGGATACTTTTCCTTAGACATTTGTAGAAAATTTGTTGATATTCTTTCTTGGAGAAATTTATGGATACGTTTTATTGGAAATTCCTAGAAAATTTGTAGATATGTTTTCTCCGAGAAATTTGTGGGAAATCTCTTGGTATATTTTCTTGAAAATTTGTGGAAAATTTGTTGATGCTTTTCTAGAAAATTTGTGGGTAATTCCGATGCATTAATTGTTGGAAGTTCATAGAAAATTATTGATGTTTTATTTTTTGGAAATTTGTTATTATATTTTTAAAAATTTTCAACAAATTTTCGAAAATTGTTTTTAATAATTTTTAAAAAAAAAAAATTTCGAAAATTATTTCTAAATTTTTAACAATTTTGTTATTAGAAAATTATTTTAAAAAATTAATAATAATAATTAATTGTAATAATACTAAAATAATAAAATATCCAAAACACTTAATCATCCAAACTTAGATAAAGATAAAGATCCAAAAAACTTAAGAGAAATAAATAAAATCAAGTTCAAAGGTTTTCAGGGGTGTTTCCAGTTGCTCTCTTTGAAGGCGGAACTTCATCTGGAAACTTGTTTTCCATCATTTCAGTCCAGAATTCAACATCTTGGAATAATATTATTCCAATGCTTCTGTTGTAACACTTTTCTTTGCCAAAAGGTGTTGAAACATGACTTACTAAGGAATATACATCCAAAGAAGAAGAGTCAAGAAGTAAACCTTGCAATGGACCAGAAGAAACTTCAAGACACAATGCATATTATGTTGCTTAAGGAGACAAAACCAAAAATAAAACAAGGAATTGTTCAAACACCAAACTGTAAGGTAAATTTTACACTATACCAGCATGTTCTTATAAAATCTATGACTAGATTAATACAGTTGTCTTTTAAGAACAGAAAACGTTATGGAAGACATTAATAATTTAAGCAATAGAAGGTAGTAAGTTTTATATAAACAATCTAAAGAAAAAATCTTACAATACTTTGAGTCCATCTTTTTGTCTATCAAAAAGGGCTTGAGGAACATAACCGTTAAGATTGTTGCCACTTAAGTTTCTGTGAATGCAAGAGAGATCATTTGCAACCAGTGGACTATCTTATTCAAGGAGGAGAAACATAAAATATTTATTGTATGTTTTTAACAGCTTAAGTGAACAACAAGGATTTCATCTTTGCTAGGAATATATATAAAGTTATCAGATCAGCGATTACTCCATGAAAATCCCCCGACAAAACTGTCGATAGCCGTCTATTATCTAAATAGGATGAAGTGGTTAGAAGTTAACTGACACTATTGCCAGTCTTGCCACCTTTCTTTTTCTATTATTTACTATTTACTACGACTGATTACTCACGTTATAGGAAAATAAAAATCTAAAAAAATTAAATAAATAAATAACGAAAAAATTAAAGTAAAAACAAGAAAAAAATAAAGTGAAAAATAAGAAAAAATAAAAAAAATTAAAGTAAAAAAAATCCATCTATATGTGGTATAGCGCATATCACGATTATATTCCATATGCATCTTTATTAATTAGTTGTCAAAACCACATTATTTAAAAAATGAAATTAATTGTTAAATTAATCTTAGTTTATTAGAAGTACTTATATAATTAACTCCATGTGCATTAATATGATAGTGATTCAACGATGATATTAACAAAAATTACTAGACATAATATAATAATAAGGTAAAATCGACATACCCTATAAATTGGTGAGCAGTTGAAATATAATCAGTTGAAATACTTCAATGTATCGACTTGAGCAGTATAAGTATCATATTGTAAAGATCTTAATTCTATATCAGATGTAATTGGTGTTGTTGTTCCCCATCTTGACGAGACATATCTCCAAAAGGGTCGATCTTGTGATATATATTATTTCGAGAATATTACATATATAGGCACTTTTTTTGTCTTTAAAATTAAAAACGCATGCGTTTTTTAAATAAAGGCACTTAGTTTTTGAAACATGAAAACTCAGTATTACACTTCTCGAAATCTATCCCTTACTTTTACGCCATTAACTTTTTTCTCCTTTTTTTAAGTGCATCATAGTTTTTATATTGAAAAATATCCCTGATCAAGTAACGAGTATCTTGCACGACATTTAGACTGTATCAATTTCTTATTCCATCGCAAAAATTCATTAAAACTGTATATGGCTTGTTAACATATATGGTCAAGTTTTCGGGATTTTGCCAATTTCTTTTTGTTGGATAAAATTGGCATCAGATATGTATGTCAGATTGGTCAATGATTTCTTATATTAAGACTCAGTAGAAGGTAACCCACAGTATGATGAATCCTTGTAAAACCAGAAAAAGAGAGAAATATATATATATATGTATGATAATTTTTGTTATATTAATTAAATTTTATATATATTTATCTATATAAGATTATTTTGTTATATAAATTAAATTTTATCTCAAAAGGATTATAACGGTGTATTCAATATCCAAAATTATGAAAGGGAATAAAAAAAAGATGATGAGAAAAGTAGAAAATCTTATTGATTCTGAGATTGAACAACATGTAAGATGGCGGCACACACAACTAATAGAAGCTTAATGTGAGTCATTCTTGATGATTTCTGAATTCACAACGAACACAAAACTTAAAACAACTATTAAAGTTTCCAAAAAATTATAAGGCCAAATTTATATTTTCTAATACAAAAGGAGGAATTAATAAGTGTAATAAAACTGAAAATGGATTTCAATAATCATCATCACATGCAACGAGATGCCCGAGATGTTGATATATTGTTGAATCATCCCAGTTTAGAAATATGATCATTTTCGTCGAATTTTACCTATCATAAGTATTAGTGAGTCATAGGCAAAATAAAACATGATTAATTTATTTTCGTCGAACTACATAATTTCATTTATAATTATATTCATTTAGAATGTAAATTTATGAAAAATAAATAAGATACTTAATTATTTACAATGAGAGATGGAGAGTAAGTGTTTTTGATGGAGGCCTAATTATTTGAGTTATGGTGTGGATTTTATAGTCTGAGCTTTCATTGTTTTGCTGCACAGAAATGCTAGTAAATGAAAATGATGTAAGTCAGATGGGTTAGAAAATTTATTTTTTTAAAATACGGAATAAGTGTAATTAGTAAAGATGCATATGGAATATAATCGTGATATGCACTATACCATATATAGATGGTTTTTTTTCTTATTTTTTTCTTTATTTTTTATTATTTTTATTTTCTTTTTTCTTTTTTTCCCTTTATTTTATTTTTACTTTTACTTTACTTTTTTTTTAAATTTCTTTTAAGTTTTTATTTTTCTGTAACGTGAGTAATCAATCATAGTAAATAGTAAATAACAGAAAAAGAAATGCGGCAAGATTGACGATAGTTTCAATTAACTTCTAACCATTTCATTCTATTTAGATAATAGTTTTGGCTACCAACAATATTGTCGAGGGATTTTTATAGAGTGATCGCTCGTCTGATACCTTATTATATATACATGACACATTTACACAATTTCTGGGTTTTAGTAATTCTCCTTTTCATAGGAGATAATTTATGTAAATATATATAAAAGTAACTGTATAATAAAATTAGAGATGGAACTGAATTATCATCGTTACGTGCAACTATATCATATATATGATCTTACTTTACAACGCCCTTTCCACGACCGGGTTTTAAGTTTGCTTAGGTCCAAGTTCAATTCAGAGTTCTTAAGAGATCAAGCAAGTATAACAAGGAGAATCGATTTTAGGGTTTATAAGAATTATGTCCGATTTCGATTTTCATGTTCTTGGGTTTTAGGGTTTTGATTCTACCTTTGATCATCAAGTTGGGTTGACTGGATTGGAACCGGGAGCTAAAGACCTCGGAAAACAAAACTTCATGATCGGATTTGGTTGGAGGCGGCGGCGGTGGATCGGCGACTGCGGCGGCTGCTCTTCGGAATTAGGGTTTAGGGGCCGGCGGCTGCTACAGGGTTTTCAGAGCTCTCGTGCTGATAACGTGTTATGAATAACTTGTATTCTGTGTATCATTATTGAGAGACCAAAAGTTTATATTTATAGTGATTACATCAAGGAAAAAAAAGGAAATAGTCATTTTACTACTTATACATGAAAATAAAAATTTTCCACTAATCCTAATCCTGTCTGGAAAAGGAAATCCTATCTCTAATAGGACTTGAGCCGGTTATGGAGATCCAAACTTCAATGGTTTATAACACCATTAAAAATCTTTTTAATAAAAATGGATTAAGAAGCGGAGACAAACGAACTAAACCAACATAGAGTGGAAATCCGAGAACTCCACTACAATCATCCGAACTCAAATGCAAACCCAAGATTACATCACTGAACAAATTACATCTTACCAAGTTTTGAATGGTTTTAACATATTTATATAACTACGTCTGTATGGTGAATATTAACGGAAAATAAATTTTTGTAGACCAATCTTAAACATATTTATGTTCAGCTTAAATTTGTTTTTGTTAATAACGTATACAACTGTTTTTTAGAAAATTGATCAAAAATATTACTTTTGCAAGTGGCCGGCATATTTAAAAGAGGCCGGGTCGTTTCACGCCGCCTTTTCTATCCAGGAATCTGATTCTGACACCCACACCACAGTCTTCTCCTTCTTCCTTTCTTTCGAGGGCCAATCAGTGAAACAACTTGTTGTTCGTCTCTCTCATTCAAAGATTGAAACGACATCGTCTTGTAAGGTTCCTCCATAGTCAATCCATGTCCAGCGAAGGAGACACCACCCTCGAGTCTATCTGCTACAAGCCTGGCTCTCTCCAGTTACTCGACCAGGTTCCTCTATAAACCCTTTTCACATTTCTATGGAGATTTCACAATTCTAATCTCAAATTTCATCTGAATTCGGAGTAGAGGAAGCTTCCTTTGGAGACCACTTACTTAGAGATCCGTGATACTGCAGATGGATGGTAAAGATCGTAGCTTTTGATCGATTAAATTCGTTCTTGAATATGGGAATTGCCCAAATGTTTTAATAATTTCGTATGTTCGTTAGGAGTGCGATACAGGAGATGGTGGTACGTGGTGCTCCTGCTATAGCCATTGCTGCAGCTCTTTCTTTAGCTGTTGAAGTTTCCAACTTCAGTGGTTTCGATGGATCATGCACAGATGCTGTTGCTTTTCTTGAGAAGAAGTTGGATTATTTAGTGTCAAGGTACTGAATTTGGATGGATTATTAGATCTTGGTGCTTGTGATGATTCTAAAGTTCTTGCCTTTGTATATGTTTCTTCTTCAGCCGGCCAACTGCAGTTAATCTTGCAGATGCTGCATTGAAACTTAAACAAGTCGTAGCAAAGGCCTTGGCTACTACTGACAGTGAACCTAAGTCCATTTTCAAGGTAAAGCTCGTAAAAAGCCAAAGTCTTCATTTTTTTCTTCCTGATACTTGATTTGGACTTTGCGGTTATAGCTTCGTCTTTGAATGTATTTTATTCGGCTGTGGACTGAAGAAGGACAGAGCTTAGATAACGCAAATTGGACGTAGAAATGATAGCTTCTGCTTTGAATGTACTTTATTAATAGCTTAGAGAACTTGATTTGGACTGAGGATTGATAGCTTCATATTTGAATGTAAATTTTTTGGCATTTTTCTGTTTCATTTATCTACATAGAGTTGAGCCTTTCGCTTTTGTAAGTTCACTTCATTCTCTGCGCCTTGTTGTTCCTCAGGCATATATCGAAGCTGCTGAGAATATGCTCGAAGATGATGTTGCTTCAAACAAAGCAATAGGGACCTTTGGTTCAAGCTTACTGAGGCAGCAAGCCAAAAATCCTGACAAGCTTTCTGTTCTGACCCATTGCAACACCGGCAGGTATGAGTTTTACATAAATTCTGAGGTTCAGTTGAGATTACTACACATACCATTAGCCTGTGGTTTCAACCAATTATAGTTTGTCGATGTTATGACTAATGATTCCCGTTTTGTTCGTAGCCTTGCTACTGCCGGATATGGTACTGCCCTCGGTGTTATCCGTGCACTCCACACTGAAGGAGTCTTAGAAAGAGCATACTGCACAGAAACTCGTCCATTTAATCAAGTAAAAACTCCTAAATGAATGTTCTTTCTCTTTAAATATTTGTAAGAATCCTCAGAATACCATAAGGTGTTTGGGACGATAGCTTGACATTTGTATTCATTAAGTAAAAAAGGACAGATCATTCTTGAATAGTTGGCTTATTGTTTGAACAGTTCTGTAAAGTCCTTTTGAATTATCAAGTATGACAATTGACAGGGATCGAGGCTTACAGCGTTTGAGTTGGTGCATGAGAAGATCCCTGCGACTCTCATTGCAGACTCGGCTGCAGCTGCACTAATGAAAGATGGTCGTGTAGATGGTGTCATCGTTGGAGCAGACCGTGTCGCTTCAAATGGTGAACTCAACTCACTTCAAGATGATCTGTTTTTCCTCTCCATAAATCTGAATCACTTCCTTAACCAATTTATATTTCCAGGTGATACTGCTAACAAGATTGGGACTTACAGTCTCGCTCTGTGCGCAAAACATCATGGGATCCCGTTTTATGTTGCTGCACCTCTCACTTCAGTTGATCTTTCACTTTTGTCCGGGAAAGAAATAGTGATAGAGGAAAGATCAGCAAAGGAGTTGCTGAACACACATGGAGGACTTGGTGAACGCATTGCAGCACCAGGGATCTCGGTTTGGAACCCAGCTTTTGATGTGACTCCAGCTGAGCTAATTGCAGGAATCATAACCGAGAAGGTTTGTTTCTCCAAGATTATACTCGTTCCGGATTATTCAAGATTTATATGCTCGCTTATCTCAGTTTCTCAACCTGTATGCATGTGTAGGGGGTCATAACAAAAAATAGTAATGATGCATTTGACATAAGCAGCTTTGCCCAGAAGATGACAGGAATGTGAAGTTGTATAGTCAGCTTTTTCGCTCTGCAGATGTTTCCTTCTCTATATCTATTGCAACAAAGCACTTCATAACAAAACAATAAGCTTTGTAATGTTTTCAACTTCTTGAGTACACTTTTGTAACGAGTTGTCCAGAAGAAGAAATAATCGAGAAGCAATAATACATTTTAGTATAAGTTAATTGGTGAATGCTATTAGCTAAAGAATATGACCATGATGAAAATTTTTATCTGTTGACTGAATGATTAGCGTCAGTGCCGGTCCCGTGGTATATGCGCACATCAAAAAGTGATGTCTAAATATTAACTATAAAAAAATAATGCTATTTTTCTAAATATAAAATCAAATCAATGCAAGAATTATAGGATTTCTCAAAGGATAAATTGGGTGATATTTAATTTGCTAAATGGGTAGAGCCAAGTTTTAATTGGAAAATCAGGGGAAAGAGAAATGTTAATCAAATTTTGTTATCATTAAACCCTTGTCTCTTTGACAGACAGATTTTGAGTATGGAAAAAGGAGCCGCAACATGCACTGACCGTGCATGTGACTACGGCACCCGTTTTTTTGGGGTTTATTTTGGTCTGTATTTTTGGGTAGTTTCATTCGGTTTTAGTGGTAATTTATAGGTTGCTATTATAAGTTATAAGCTAAAGTAGTTGAAAACATTACAAAGCTAAATCGACATTTTATAAGTTAATTGGTGAATGTTATAAGCTAAAGAAGACGACCATGATAAAAATTTATCTGTTGACATCGAAGATAAAAATCAAAATAAGTGTTCTTTTTGAATGCTTAGCGTCAGTGCTGGTCCAGTGGTATATGGGGCCTACATAACATCAAAAAAGTGATGTGTTTAAAATATCATCTACTAGATTCTAACCCGCGCTCAGCGCGGAATAAGTTTATAATATATAGTTGATATGTAAATTTAAATTATAAACAAATTTGAGTTATCAAATTTGATTATAATATAGTAGTTCATAAGTATAAAATGATTATTGAAATTTTTTGTGTAAAATTTGTTAATATTTTATTTTGAGATGGAAAGAATTAGAATATATATATATAATGAAATTGGAATAGAATATGAAAAACTATTATATTTTTGACCTGCGCTTCAAAAGCGCGGTAATATACTTTTGATATAATTTCAAATTAATAAAAAGAATTTCGATATTTTTAATTTCTAAATTTTCTTAAAAGTTTCTGATATTTATTTATTTTTAGATGTGTTAACAGTTTTTTTCTAATATAGATATATCATATAATTTACTATGTGTTAACCCATTAGCGAACAATATTTTTAGTTTGTTTTTGTTACTCATTACACAGTGGTTTAAATACTTTACATGTTTGATAATTAACCTTGCAATAAACATCATTTCGTAAAAAACATCAATCCCAACTCGTCCAACCCGCTATAATTCCACAATTTTCGTTTTATAGATAAAAAACTAATTTAATAATTTATTTCACAATTAATAATAAAAAATTTCAATTTTGAAGAAAATGAAAGATATAAAAATATTCATTTTAGATTATGTTATAATTTCAACCCGTTCAATCGCAACAAATATTAGTCACAACCCGTTGACTATGTAATCGAATAATACAAATATTGAATAATTTTATATATTTACCTTTTATTAAATTGAAAATATATCAATATAATTTCTAATATTATTAATTTTTATTAAATTAAAATCTTTATCTTGTAAACTAAAAATAATAACTATTAATTTGAGTCTTGGTTTTATAATATTCATTTTTATAAATATATATATATAATCAAACTTTATTACATAAGATAGTCTTGCATAAAAATTTAAAATCAAATATTTTATAATATGTTTAATGGAAGTTTTGATTCATTTTGATTTAAAAAGATTTTCTGAGATTTGGTTTTGATTTAGTTTTGATTTAAATTTAATCATAATTGACATAATCTGTTAACATGTTAGATTAGTAATAATGAATAGGTCCAACAAAATAATTAGTTAATAATGAATATGTTCAAACAACTTTTTATAACTAGATATGATCTGTATGCGTGTTGTTGGTCAATAGGGACAGAGGAAGTTGCATATCCTCATTGACAATGGCAGCACTCACAATTTCATTGACATCCGCGTGGCTAACGAGTTGGGGTGTAAACTCGAGAAGATAAGACCTATGACAGTCCACACCGCTCTTGGAGATAACGTTGTTACCGGTTACGTATGCCGTGACTTCCACTGGCGCGTTCAAGGGTACAACTTCTCCGGTGAAGTCCAAGCTCTACCCTTGGAAATCTGTGACCTCATCCTTGGTGTGCAGTGGTTATCTACACTCGGCCCTATTTTATGGGATTTCTCAATACCTCGCATGGAGTTTACCCTACATGGATTGAAACATGTACTAAGAGGAGTCACTAAAGCTAGTTGTAAGGTGGTCAGTGGAGCTCAACTAGACAAGTTATTGGTTCAGGAAATCACGGATGAGGTACCCCCCTCGCCATTAGAGCCTGAGGCCATGTTGTCTCATATATCAGCTAGTGGAGGAGACTTGTCAAACGATCCTGAGTTGCAAGATTTGCTGAAATCATTCGCTGATGTGTTTATTGAACCATCCGGTCTGCCTCCATTCCGGGAAGGGTTTGATCACAAGATACCTCTGGAAGTTGGGGCGAACCAGGTCAATTTAAGACCCTACCGATATTCAACCCAATAGAAGGACGTCGTTGACAATATGATACAGCAAATGCTTGATCAGGGAATCATACAAAGCAGCTCCAGCCCGTACGCCTCGCCTATGGTCTTAGTCAAGAAGAAGGATGGCACATGGCGCCTATGCGTCGACTATAGGGGGCTCAATAAGCAAACTATCAAGGACAAATACCCCATACCGTTGCTGGAAGACCTCCTTGATGAGCTCGGCGGAGCTAAATTTTTTTCTAAGCTGGATTTGAGGGCTGGTTTTCATCAATTAAGGATGGACCCTGAGGATGTGTACAAGACCGCTTTCAAGACACACGCGGGCCACTATGAATACCTCATTATACCATTTGGGCTGACAAATGCGCCTTGCACATTTCAGGGACTGATGAACCATGTGTTTTGTGATGTTACGAGGAAGTCAGTACTTGTGTTTTTCGATGATATTTTGGTGTACAGCTCGGCCTGGGCAGATCACCTGCGACATCTTACAGAGGTCTTCACCATCCTCCGAACTCAGCAACTGTACCTCAAGCCTTCGAAATGCACTTTTGGAGCAACCAGGATTGAGTACCTTGGGCATTTTATCTCTGCGGAGGGTGTTAGTACTGATCTCAGTAAGATCTTAGCTATTCGTGATTGGCCAGTTCCAACTAATCAGAAGCAGCTCCGAAGCTTTCTGGGTCTTGCGAATTACTACCGACGCTTTATCAAAGTGTGATCGCAAAGCCTCTGTCTCATATATTGAAAAAAGATGGGTTCAACTGGGGTTTGGAAGCAACTTCTGCTTTCCAAGACCTGAAAACTGCGCTTTGCAACACTCCGGTATTAGCTCTCCCGGACTTCAAGAAAGGGTTTGTGGTTGAGACAGATGCATCTAACAAAGGTATTGGTGCAGTCCTAATGCAAGATAATCATCCCATCTGCTTCATCAGTAGAGCTCTTGGCCCGCGTCACCAAGGTCTGTCTGTGTATGAAAAGGAGCTTCTGGCGGTGGTACACGCGGAACAGACTTGGAACGCCTATCTTGCTCACACACCGTTTGTCATTAAAACGGATCAAAAGAGTCTCAAGTTCCTCATGGAGCAAAAGGTAACTACTCCCTTCCAACATATGTGGTTGTCTAAACTAATGGGGTACAATTTTGAGATACAGTATAAGCAAGGCAAGGAGAATCATGCCGCATATGCACTCTCACGGGTCACTGGTGCTGAGCTACTCCACATTACCTTGTCTCAAGCCAATGAGGAGCTCCTTGAATCAATCCGCGCTGTCTGGAAATCTGACCCTCACTTGGCGAAGTTGATCTCGGAACTTCTCGCAAGTAAGTCTTCCCACCCTGATTTTACTTACGTAAATGAGGAACTGCGTAGGAAGGGAAAATTGGTGATTGGTAATGATTCTGCGATTAAGATGACTATCTTGAAATGGCTTCACGACTCTGCTGTGGGGGGTCACTCGGGTAGGGGTTCGACTCTCCATAGGGTTAAATCACTTTTTTATTGGCTGAAGATGAGTCTTGAGGTGCAGAACTATGTCCGGAACTGCACGACATGTCAGACAAACAAGTATGATCACACCGCTAAGCCGGGTCTCCTTCAACCTCTTACCATACTGAAGGGGGTCTGGGAATCCATCAGTATGGACTTTATCGAGGGACTGCCACCTTCGTTTGGGAAACATTGCATCCTTGTTGTATTTGATCGTCTCAGCAAGAATGCACATTTTCTGGCTTTGTCTCACCGATACACTGCTCTCGAAGTCACTCAGCTGTATATGGATCAAGTTCTTAAACTCCACGGCATGCCCCAGAACATTACTAGCGATCATGATCCCACTTTCCTTAGCGAAGTTTGGAAGGAGTTGTTTAGAGTCCATGGGGTTGATTTGCGCTTTTCCACAGCTTATCACCCACAGGCCGACGGACAAACTGAAATCACTAATAAGACCCTGGAAACATATCTCCCGTGCATGACGTCTGATACACCGTCTACCTGGAGCAAGTGGCTCCCATTAGCTGAATGGTGGTATAACACAACCTTTCATACAGCGATTCAAGGTACCCCTTTTGAGATTGTATACGGGCAGCCTCCTCCCACTCATCTGCCGTACTTACCTGGTGAAAGTGCATCATCAGTGGTTGATCAGAGCCTCCATAAAAGGGAAGAAATCATTGCTCTCTTGAAGTTTCACTTACTTCGAGCTCAGAACCGCATGAAGCAAAGCGCTGATTCCCACCGTTCTGTTGGGGACTTTGTCTATCTTAACCTTCAGCCTTACCGCCAACACTCTCTTAAGAACCGTAAGCTCCCTCATAAGCTTTCTCCCCGGTTTTATGGTCCTTTCCGAGTCTCAGATAGAGTTGGCGCAGTAGCTTACAAGCTGGACCTCCCCTCCACTTCGGCTATACACAATGTCTTCCATGTCAGCCAACTCAAGCTTTGTCCTAACCCTCCTACGACAGTTGCTGCTCTACCTCAGTACTTGGCTGACACGGGTACCACCAAGGAACCTATTATGATTAATTCTTGACAAGAAAATGGTGAAGCGTCAGGGTAAAGTCGCTACTCAGATACTGGTCCAATGGAAGGATGAATCACCAGCCACAGCTACGTGGGAATACTATCAGGACTTCATCAACAAACATCCTTATTTCAACTATCCTTGAGGACAAGGATCTTCTCAAGCAGGGGGTATTGTGATCACAATATATTGCTTGTTTGTCCTTATCTTGCTTTATCTTTATGAACATCCGGTTTACTACTGGTTTGCATTTACTTTTGGTTAAGCAGTTATGCGGTTTGTGCACCTGCTCAGTACTATGTAAGGCTTTTGCCATTTGAGGAAATAATTATCCAAAAAGTTAAACCTATCTTTATCACTCTCTCTCTATTCTGTTCATCGTCATCTTCATCCATCATCACTATCTTTTCAGATCTTTCGAGGTTGGTCTTTCGTTAACACGATCGCTTCCTAGGACTGTGATTGCCTGTTTTGGAGCTCCATAACGAGCTCCTAGACGAGATTTATCCTATACTAACATATCCGTTCTCAGCATGGTATTTATCATGCGAGGCGGTGAGAAGTGAAGAGTTTAGTGATAAGAAGGTAGGATTTGAAACGGAAAGGATAACGAATTAATACACACAACAGAGGAGGAGAGGAGTCGGATCGGCCATGGAAATGGAAAGGTCAGCCGGTGAAGAGTGTGGATTCATTTAGAATTTCGGAAAGTTTTTTTTAATCACACCAAAGAGATGAATTCTCATTGGCTGATGAATTATGACATGACTTTTTTGTGATACGTGGATCCCTTAAACAGCCTGGGATTCAATTTCTTTTAATGTATAGTAGATTTATAGTAAAATATTTATGTATTAACAAATATTTGTATTTGACATATTTTCATTTAAGTTATTATATTTTTTTAGTAAATAGGTTATATATAGTTTATATTTTTAGTATATTTAACAACACTATATTCTCAATCTAAATTTTTAATTCATTGATTATATATATATGTGATATTCTACGCCATATAAATTATTTTTTATAATCATAAAAATATAAAAATAAATGATATTTAAATTCAAATTTTTGAAAAGAATAATCGATTAAAGCTTAATTTTTTTAATTTAAGCGTTATGCATATGCGATTTTTTTATTGAAATATAAATTATATCCAAAATTAATTAAAGCTTAATTCAAAATGAATCAAATATTAAATTTTATTTTTCTTAAGCTTTAATTGATTTTGGTTTTCCTTTCTTTTGAATTTAAATATCACATATTTCTAACTTTTGTATTATGTAAAACAACTTACTTTAGTAAAAAAGAACAAAAATAGTTTATATGGATGTAATATATATATATACGGATGTTGCAGAGACTTTTGGATACCTTGATCCGGACACAGTAGATGAGGACAATGGGTACAAATAAGATCTCTCTCAAGCCCGCAAACGAAAATCCTTTTACCCACCAGTCCATAGGCCCAAAGTAGCAAAGGAGACTCTTTTAACGAGATCTAATTTTGAACTTGAGCAAATAAGCGGCACAAAAGAGGTAAAGAAGAGCGGAGAAGCGCTCCGGCGCCGGGCGATGGCTCCTTAACGAGGCAAAGGACCACCACTAAGGCCGACAGACTCACGGCGACGACGACTGGGAGAGAGGCACCGACTGAAATACAAAAGAACTGGAGTAAGAAGGAAATAATCCAAGATAAATGTAGACAATGGAGCGTTCTGAAGGAAGAATGGAAAGGAGGCTCACCTACGCGCAAAAGGGGAAAGCGAAGGAAGGGGAAACTGCATCAAAGCCGGAAAGAAGAATCCAAGCACTAGGCATAGACACGATGGAGAAAATCAAGGAAAATGAGCTTACGCTCATCGGAAGGGCAACAAACCCACACGAGTAGAGGATTGGAGCCCTGTTTTCTCACCTCAAGTGGAAGTGGAGCGTAATAGGAAGAGCGGAAGGAGCCGACCTTGGAGAGGGATGCTTTCTCTTCAGATTTGAACGAATGGACGATCTTCAAAGAGTCCTTGACAACATACCTTACACCTTCAATCGATGGATGTTGATTTTGCAGAAGTGGGAACCTGTCATCTCACCATACTTCCCATCTGATATCCCTTTCTGGATCCGTGTGAAAGGCCTCCCACTGCATTATTGGCAAGATGACCTGGTCATGAGGATTGGTAAAGAAGTGGGGGGTTTTTGAACGCTTGGAGATAAAGCCGGCTTTTGTCCGAGTAAGGGTCACTGTGAATGGGTTAGGATCGATTATCAGAGATACAGTGATTGAGTTTGGGAAGGGAGAGGAAGCTAGAGGCTAGATAAGTTTTGCGGCTACTGCAATAAACTAACTCATGAAGAAGTGAAATTCCTGGATAAACCAACCAATGTGAAAGAAGCGGCAACTAGGCTGAGGAGAGACATAAGCAGAAATGAAAGAATGGGGGTTCAGGAGATAGCTGAAGAGGGGAGAGACAGATACTCCAGGGACAAAACCACACAAAGAAGTGAGGGGCAGGAAAGAGGTACCAGGAAAGAGGAGTATGCTGATCCAAGAGGACATTATAATTCACTGAGGGATAGAAAGCAAAGATCTCCTCCAAACTCTACTCGATACCACTCTGTGATGGAACCCAGCGGAGAAAGCCGCAGAAGCGGAGAAGGTGGCGGGAGTAATCTGAAACCACACCCATCGAGATAGAGCTATAGAGAGAGGAATGAAGATAGACCACCAACGGCATACAAAGTGATGGAGGAAAGAAGAGACTGGGGTCTTGCCAATAGGTCGACAAGAAGAGAACCCGAAGCAGACAAAGAGTGGAGAAGGACGGATAGATATCAAGAAGGGTATCGGCCAAGAGGTTCATATGGACAGAGACTAAGCCAAAGACTATTTGATGAGCAACCAAGAGAATCAAGAAGAGGACGAGATGAGCACATAACATCAGGGATTTGGAGACCAAAGGAACTACATCGCGACAGTGATGATAGAAATGGCTTTGATTTCCAGAGAACAAAACAACTTGTCCAGGGAGAGGAGGAAGACATTCTGTCCAATGCTCAACGCTGCAACCCTATGTGAAGAGAGGAAGAGAATTTAGGCTGGCTTGAGAGAACACCACTGAACATGGGAAAGCAACAAGCACAAGAAGAAGGTCGAAGAGACGAGGAACTCCCTATTCAACTGAACAATCTCTTAGACCGAAACAAACAATCCAACAACAACCAGGTGTTAAGAGAAAGAACACTAAGTCACGAAGCCCCATCAAGAGAAGCAATCCTGGAAGATCTGATGGAGGTGACCTTGCGGTATGCTAATCACCCTGATCCCGTGGAGAAGAAAGCTTGAAGGCAGAGAATTTTGCAATCGGAGATCAACAAACTAATGGAAGAAACATCAAACAATCTGTTTTAAAAAGCCTTAACTGAGATCCACAACAATGAACCAGTAATAAGACTAAGAGACACAGAGGAGAATATGCGGAGAAGCAATCATACTCAAGATCAAACCAGAGAGGGAGAGAGAAGAGAAGAAGAAGGGCTGGCAAACGGACATCCTGGGAATCGCAAAGGAGCATTAGCGCTTAAACGCAAACAACTAAACAGCCCCATGCCAAGTATGGGTGCCTGTGCGAGGCGTCAATTGCGGTTCCAGCCCCACATAACTCCAAAGAGAAGGAAACCGAGGCATGACACAACTGGGGACTCTGAACAGATCAGAAACACAAACAACCCAGGGAAGAATAATGACAAAAGAGGGCCAAGTGAAGCTAGAGAGGAGCGAGAAAACCAGAGACTGTAAGCCAACGCAACCAGAACACTGATCAGACAAATGAGGTTGAGGATTTTCACCAAACCAGAAGTCCGGTTTCTTAGCCGTGGCGAGCTGGAACTGTTGCAGAATGGGAAACAAAGCAACAGTCCGGCGCATCAAGGAGATTCGGAAGAAGCAGAGGCCGGATATCCTTTTCCTGAGCGAAACAAAAAATAGTGATGAAGTAGTGCTGCGGGATCTCCAATGTTTAAATTTTGCAAATTCAGCTATAGTGCCTCCTCATAGCCCCGGTGGAGGGGGATTTGCCTTATTTTGGGATGATCACATTGAACTTGAGATTGTAGACAAGTGCCAGAACTACTTTGTTACGAAAATCTCTTATCAAAAAGACTTATTTATTTGGTCTTTGTTTATGGCGAACCAGATGTAGCAAACAGGAGAGACTTATGGGAGAAATTTACTGATCTAAATAAGGAACGAGAGTGCCCCTTGATGTAAGATATAGGGCGGTGGCTTGAAGACTGGTTGTTCAACACTCTTCTTCAAGCCCAATTGATGGAACGAGTTGGATGGGATCAAGCTACCTGGTTGTTCAACACTCTCTAGCCGGATCAAGGGATGGAAGATGGATCGAAGTTCGCCACACAAAGTTGCGGAATGACTTTGTGATAAGAACACAAATCAATGTCAATATGAATCACACATAAAGACAGAGATTCAACTTGCTTTCTAAAGGAATCACACACAATAGAAAAGACAAGAAAACAAAGCCTAAGCTTCAAAGGTGAGAAAATTCTCGGTTTTTCATAATATTTCAAATTCAAGGGTGTATAATACAATGAGGGGTGCAAGCTTTATATACAGCTCGTGCATAGCTTAATCTAAGACAATAAATAAGAAAATAATTAAACATAAATACAAATAAATCAAGTTAAATGAGAAATCAATCAAAGGCTTGATTGATATGGCCTTTAATGCTCGATTAGGTCCGAATAAGGAAAGTCTTGGTGTAGGAATGACCAAATTCGAATCCTCATGATCCAATGTATGTGGGAGCATCCTGGAACTCTTCTAGAAGTATGTCATAGTCTCCTGGGCGCCATAGATACGTTTGAAGCCTTATAATCCCGTGAGGTTCCAAATAAGGCAAGTTGAGGATCCTCCTGATTTAAAATCAAATATCTTTTTACCTAAAACGAATTCCGGTCTGATTCCAATTGTTCTGGATTCCCTGATGAATCAAGATTCCATAACAGGTCGGTTTGTAGCCTAATTCCTCTTGGTCTGATCGGAGTGATTCAATAACTGCTTGTTGGTCTCCTTCGGGTTCACTAGCAGTCCATCTAGTTGTAAATTGCATAACTTCTTCATGCCGAAACCTTTTGGACCGATTCTTCTTCTCAGGGCTTCTTTGTTGAGTTAATTTTCTGGAACAAGTTTATTTGTATCTTAACTCATCCTGGTTGGGTCGGTATGCCTTAACTCATCTTGCCAATAATGCAGTGGGAGGCCTTTCACACGGATCCAGAAAGGGATATCAGATGGTTGAAGACTGGTTGTTCAACACTCTTCTTCAAACCCAATTGATGGAACGAGTTGGATGGGATCAAGCTAGCTGGTTGTTCAACACTCTCTAGCCGGATCAAGGGATGGAAGATGGATCAAAGTTCGCCACACAAAGTTGCGGAATGACTTTGTGATAAGAACACAAATCAATGTCAATATGAATCACACATAAAGACAGAGATTCAAATTTCTTTCTAATGGAATCACACACAATAGAAAAGACAAGAAAACAAAGCCTAAGCTTCAAAGGCGAGAAAATTCTCGGTTTTTCATAATATTTCAAATTCAAGGGTGTATAATACAATGAGGGGTGCAAGTTTTATATACAGCTCGTGCATAGCTTAATCTAAAACAATAAATAAGAAAATAATTCAACATAAATACAAATAAATCAAGTTAAATGAGAAATCAATCAAAGACTTGATTGATATGGCCTTTAATGCTCGATTAGGTCCGAATATGGAAAGTCTTGGTGTAGGAATGACCAAATTCGAATCCTCATGATCCAATGTATGTGGGAGCATCCTGGAACTCTTCTAGAAGTATGTCATAGTCTCCTGGGCGCCATAGATACGTTTGAAGCCTTATAATCCCGTGAGGTTCCAAATAAGGCAAGTTGAGGATCCTTCGGATTAAAAATCGAATATCTTTTAAAACAAAACGAATTACGGTCTGATTTCAATTGTTCTGGATTCCCTGATGAATCAAGATTCCATAACAGGTCGGTTTATAGCCTAATTCCTCTTGGTCCGATCGGAATGATTCAATAACTGCTTGTTGGTCTCCTTCGGGTTCACTAGCAGTCCATCTAACTGTAAATTGCATAACTTCTTCATGCCGAAACCTTTTGGACCGATTCTTCTTCTCAGGGCTTCTTTGTTGAGTTAATTTTCTGGAACAAGTCGATTTGTATCTTAACTCATCCTGGTTGGGTCGGTATGCTCCAAGAAAGGCACATATATCCATCTCGTATCTGAGTAGCCTTGTGCCTCTGATTTGATTGAGCTCTGGTTCAGCTACTGATTTGATGGCTACATCACCCCTGTATGATAACAGGAATGAAATAACAGGACCAGAGGAGAAAGATGGAGGAACTCAGCGTGCTGAAGTCTCGTTCTCAGTGTTTCACTCATTTATATCAGAATGTGACCTCTATGACATTAAGCACTCAGGCGATTGCCTTTCTTGGCGTGGTAATAGAAATAAGATGCTGGTGCGGTGCAGACTTGATCGATCAATGGCGAGTGGTGGATGGTTTGACTACTTCCCTAATAGCAACAGAGACCTCAAGTTCGAATGCTCGGACCACAGACCGGTGATAAATACTCTGGCTACATCACGCAGGAAACGAAACAGCTTGTTCAGATATGATCGCAGTTGGAAAAAGGACTTATAGGCTAAAGAAGTGATTCGGCTTGCATGGAAGGAAAAAAGGACGAAATCTGTTGCAGGAAAGATTAATAGATGCAGAGTTAACCTGCTTGAGTGGAACAAGGCCAAGCATAATAACTATAATAAGCTCATTCAAATAAAGAAGGAGGCACTGGAGAAAACTATGATAGACCCACATTGTGAGGAAGCTGTAGTGCATTTGATTATTGCTGATTATGACAGAGCTTACAGAGCTGAGGAGGAGTTTTGAAGACAAAGAAGTAGACAGTTATGGCTTGCCCTGGGAGATAAGAATTCAGCATATTTTCATGCAGCAACACGAGGGAGGCGAGCGATCAATAAGATAGCTGTGATTGAGGATGAGGAAGGCAATGTAGTGGTTGAGGACGATAAGATAGTGGAGACCATAGAACATTATTTTCAGACCCTATTCACGTCGGATAACAGAGATCCCAATCTGACTGTGAGCAAAGCTATTACGAGGCTGGTTACGCACAGTATGAACATGGAATTAATAGCAATGCCAGATTCACAGGAGATTGAAGAAGCCTTTAGATCGATAAATGCAGACAAAGCACCTGGACCGGATAGCTTCTCGGCGTGCTTCTTCCACACAAATTGGGGGGTTGTCAAAGAAGAAGTAACAAGTGAGATGCAGAGTTTTTTTCAGAGAAGGTCTTCTACCTCCGAAAATCAATGAAACTCACATCCGATTAATCCCTAAAATAAAAAATCCGAAGAGCGTGAAGGATTACAGACCCTTGGTATTCTTGGCATTATGCAATGTATACTACAACACTTACTCTAAGATTCTCACGAAGAGGCTGAAGAAATTGCTGAGCACCATTGTTTCAGAAAACCAATCAGCGTTTGTGCACGGCAGAGCTATCACAGATAATGTGTTGATTACACATGAAGTGATGCACTATCTGAAGTCCTCACAGGCGACAAAGCATTGCACGATGGCAGTGAAGACAGATATGAGCAAGGTCTATGATCGACTGGAGTGGAAATTCATCAAGGCAGTGCTGGAAGATTTTAGTTTCATGAAAGGTTTATAGGCTGGATAATGCAATGTGTGACAACAGTATCCTTTGAGGTGCTGATAAATGGGGAGGCCAGAGCATCTATTGTACCTCACAGAGGAATCAGACAAGGAGACCCACTTTCACCATTCCTATTTATCCTTCGCAGTGAAGTTATTTCAGGCCTTTGCCTAAGATCACAAAGGAGTGGAGAATTGAATGGTATTCAAGTTGCAAGAGGAGGGCCAAGAATAAACCACATCCTTTTCACTGACGACACTGTTTTTTGCAAAAACGGATGAGCGCAGTTGCAGATACCTGATAAAATTTTTGGAGGAGTATGAGACAGCTTCTGGGCAAACGATAAACAAAGCAAAATCAGCCATCACGTTCTCGGCTAAGGCTTCCCAGGAGATTAGAAGCAAAGCAAAAGGCATGTGAGGAATTGAGAAATAGGGAGGCAATGGAAAATATTTGGGAATGCCAGAACTGTTTGGGAGGAGAAAGAAGGATCTATTCACTTCGATAGTGGACCGCATCAAACAACGCTCTTTAAGCTGGACTACAAAACGATTGTCTGCTGCAAGTAAATTGACGCTCCTGAAATCAGTATTAGCAGCAATACCAAATTTTTCCATGGCCAACTTCAAGCTTCCAAGGAATGTGTGCAAGAGAATTCAATCAACATTGACTAGATTTTGGTGGGACTCGAATGTGGAGACTAAGAGCATATGCTGGGTTGCTTGGGATAAATTGACTAGATCAAAGAGAGATGGAGGACTGAGATTTAGAGATATAGAAGCCTTCAATGATGCTTTGTTGGCAAAGATAAGCTGGAGATTGTTGTCAAACCCAGAATGTCTACTAGCTCGGATATTGTTGTCAAACCCAGAATGTCTACTAGCTCGGATATTGAAAAACAAATATTGCAAAGAAAATGACTTTTTGACAGTGACTTCATCGTCCTCAATTTCTCATGGATAGAGGGGGTCCTAGTGGGGAGGGACTTGTTATTGAACCGCTTGGGATTTGCGATCGGAAATGGGAAGACTATGAGAATCTGGAGCGACCCCTGGGTCTCCCTGAACAACAGAGAAATCATTATGGGACCAGCGACCGAGGAATCAAAAGATTGGACAGTCTCAGAACTGTTAAAGGCAGGAAAATCTCAATGGGACACAGAGATATTACAGCGAATCCTCCCTAACAGAATAGAAGATATTATCATGCTGCAACCTCGTGAGCAAGGAGGAGAAGATAAGCTAATGCGGTTGAAGGAAGGAAATGGAACCTATACTACAAGGACAGGATACCACCAAGCAAGAGATCTCCAGAGCCTAGAGGAAAGGGAAGAGCTACCAGCGGACAACTTTGAATGAGAGAAAGAGATTTGGAAAAGAAAAACAAGCCACAAGATCCAGACATTCCTTTGGAAGGCTGTAAGAGGATCCCCGGCTGTCGGGAATAACCTACTCAAGAGGAAAATGGTGCAACAAGCAGATTGTGTGCGATGTGGAGAAACTGAAACCATAGCACATGCCCTTTTCCACCGTGTATATGCGACCAAGGTGTGGGATGAAGCACCCTTTGAAAGACGAATACAGAGTCAAGGAATGGAGAAATTAGGGGATATAATGCGCAAGAACAGAGTGGTGAGAAGCTTACCTCCAACAGGAGTGGAAGGAGAAAGCTTGTTCGCGTGGATATGCTGGAACCTGTGGGTAAGCAGAAATAAGAAAGTGTTTGAAGGAAGACAATTCGAGGAAAAGGACTTAGTGACTAAAGCTGCAGCAGAGGCGCTAGAATGGAACAAGGTGCAGAAGGGAAAAAACTAGGAGGAAGCGGAACGGAACAAAGAGCAGAAGAAAGCAGGTGCAACTCGCTTCACCAGAAACAGGGAAGTCACAGACTGCTGGACTGGCGCGGCATGGAGGAGCAACACGAAAGAAGCGGGTCTAGGTTGGGTGATTGCTGAATCAAACAACGATCCAAGAAGAAGGGAGATGATGAGAAAAACTTTGGTGCCTTCCCCTCTAATGGCAGAATCACAAGCGTGCAGAGAAGCACTCAAAAGGCTACGAGCGTTGCAAAGGAGCAAGGTGAGGATCTTCACAGATTCACACATTCTAATCCGCGCTCTGAGAGAGAAACAGGTCCAGAAGGAACTGTATGGAATCGTGAGGGACATTCAAAAATTGGCACCGAACTTTGAGATTTTGGAATTCTCTTACATGCCCAGGCAAGAGAATGTGGAAGCAGACATGGTGGCAAAAGATGCTTTAAACTGTTTGTCGTCTGACATGTTTGTAAGGAACTTCTCGGGCTGATTTGAAGCTCTATTTAATGGAATTTTCTTTGACAAAAAAAAGGATACCTTGATCCGGAGTAAGTAATACATTTATATCAAGTTAGTTTTAAACATGTGTTTGAAATAAAACGTGAACCATATTTATCAAAATATTTTCTTGCAGATACTACAAACGAGTTGTTAATCGAGAAGAGTACATAAAGTTCGAGATTGTCTTATTGGAGAAGAGTGATATATATAGTTTGGGAGTGTCTTATTGGAAATTATCAGTGGCCAGCTAGTTATTTAGAGATTTTGTGAAAACAGAACTCTCAAATAGAGATATTAAAAGTATCGTGGATCCGAATCTCCATAAATATTGTGACATAACTTCTGCCTGAAAAGCTCTTCATTTGGCAATGTCATGTGTTAACCTTTCTTCTAAAGAGAGCCCAAACATGTCACACATTGTTCATGAACTAGGGTCTTATTGAATCAAGGAATTGAGAGAATTGAAAGAATTATTCAAATCCTCCCTTATTGGAACTAGTATTTATAAAAACTGTTTAAAATCCAAGCTTATTGGATCAATCATTTATACAATTCCTTTCAAATCTCCTCTTATTGGAAAACAAGGATTTTCAAAATAAAATATATCAAGAATTATTCTGAGAATTTTAACAAGTGATTTATAGTTCAAATTCAGTATATCAAAATACCACCTGAGGAGATGTTATTTGAAAAGTGGACACTTGTCGAATAAATGAAAGTTCTGAGAAATGAAACGCTCCGTCGATTTCATTGGAGGTCTTCATCAATTTTCAGAAGAACACAATTAACGAAATTGCTTGTTCTCCTGGGCACATTGATTCTCCAATTTAGCTCGTCTAGAGAAAAATCGTAGCCCTCAGTTAGCTCCAGTCCACGAAGATGATCAGCAAATTGTGAAGCTTGATGACGACATGAACGTCACCTTCATTCTCGTTGGCAAGTATCATCAAATCGATGATATGGTCATGAGCGTCTCATTTGGCATTGTTCCTGTGCTTCCAACTGATATATTTATTATATCTGATTTTATTATTATACATAGGAGCCTTGAAAGATATGTGGAAGTGTCGGCAATGCAGATTTGGTAATTGTTGGTGTCAAAATCCCCTCCTCGGAGATTGATAAGACGAAAGGCCGAATCAACGGTTAAACATTTCATATTCTGGCAGCAAGCCCACGAAATGAGACCAAACGTCTGCCCGGGTCAAGCTCTTGGCTTAACCGGTCGCAGATGAACTAAATGGGTTGTGACCATTTGTACTCTTTCCTTATCCTTGGTTTTGTCCCAAAGGGTTTTCCGGGAAAGGTTTTAACGAGGCAAATTGGTTCACTTATCTTAAAACCCGTTCAGGAGCTAATCAAATCGCTCCGACCAAATGCCCGTCGGGCCGAGCTCTTGGCATTCGGTCCGACGGATGATCTGAACTCTCTAACGGCCTCTCAAGACGAATCTCTGCATATCTTCCCAGTCCGGAGCATTCACCAAGCCAAGACATGAGCTACGGCCAGACCTCACCCTCTCGGACCGGCCCCAGAAGCTATTTCCCGACTATTGGGCCGAGGCCCAATAGTTCCCGAAGAAACATCACGCCATTTGAAGACGGACTTCACGCTGTTTGGAACGCGGAAAAACATCAAGGAGTTCACTTAAAATAAACCGGAAGAAGGCTTTTAACCGAGAAAATCGGGCCAGATGATTTAAAAGACAAGCTGGGCCAAATCAAGACAAGCGGGCCGGATCGGAAGAAAAGAGGACTGATGGGCGGCGGCCCATCAGGTCATTGGCGGCGGCTAGAAGGGATTTTTACAACGTCTCACATTGCTTAGATCAGTCTTTGAGACCCCAGACTCTCTCATATAAATAGACACCCTTGTATTCACTTTTAAGGCATCCCAACTCAAGTGCAAGAGCTTTCGAGATATAAGACAATAAGCTTTCTCGAATATTTTTGTACTTAGAGAAATTATTAATAAAAGTATTTTTCTCATCTTTTTACTTTTTTGCCCTTTGGTTCTTGTTTAATAGAATTTTCGGAGCCCCGCGAAATATAAATTTCGACAGTGTGAGTTTCGGCTCTCACAGTTTGGCGCCGTCTGTGGGGACGAGAAATATTCTTTATTCAAGAACAGCAGGAGATCATGGCAGCCATAGGAAGAACCAACGGTACCGGCAATCAGCCGACCGGAGGAAGAACCGATGGTACCGGCAATCAGCCGACCGGAGGAGCAGCTAGAGCCGGAGCAACCGTGGCCGGAGCATCCGCAGCAGGAGCAATCATCACGGGAGCAACCGGAACCGGAACGGCTGCAGCCGGGAATTCCACCGTCGCACAGCCTCGGACCGGAATGCCGATCGAAAAAACCATAATAACGGGAGCGGTCAACACCGGCCCGACCGGTCCAGCTAAAGATATCACAGCAATTGGCGACCTAAGGAACATAAAAGCAGGAATCGTGGTGCAACAAGACAGACAAGAAAGAGCAACGACGGAGGAGATGACGGCCATCCGAGAGCTAACGCAAGGCTCCCGGCCACTCGGAAGAAGATGCCCCCATTTCTCACCGCTGATGAGCACTCCCGGAGGGCAGAACCTCGGTGAGCGAACCCCCGTCGGAACAAGGACGGAACCATCAGAACCGCCGCCCTTACACCGGAAAAGCGCAACGAGACGTACGCCGAGCAGCCGGTCTCAACGGTAACCGACGGAGAAGTCACGGTAGAAGCGGACGGCCGCGACGAAGACAAGACAGACAAAGGAGAAAAAGATTTTACCGAAGAAGAAGAAAACATACTCCTGGAAAACCAGCAAATAAGAGCCGAAGAGCGAGAAAGAACAGGCCGGACGGATGGAATGACCCACTCCGGGAGCCGAAGAAGCGAAATTGACGAGCAACACATCCAATTGAAGCTAACGGCGAGCCAGATGATAGAAGCAAGATCTCAAGTCCACAAGGCGACCAGTGCGGCTCCCGAGATCGACCGAGTCTTGGAGGAAACTCAAAAAATCCCCTTTACTGCAAGGATCACGAGTGCGAGACTCCCCGGCCTCGGAGCAAACATAACAGGAGCATCCAATGCCGAAGTGATGATTATCGGAATTAACCACTCCAACAACGAGCCGCTCGTCAACGGCCTTTCAATCGAAGACGACGCGATTCTGATCAACACGGGAAGTTCGGCCAGCGTCGAATTCCATGAAACCCTTCGGAGGATGAACACTGGGACCCGGCATCTCACAACCCGTCCAAAACCGTCGACTGGTTTCACCGGAAAGACGACAACGACAGTCGGAGCAATCCAACTCCCCGTAATAACAACGGAAATGAAGGAGGACATGGAGCTCTCGGTGGATGACCACCCAGGAATTTACGACCTGGCGAATGACGAAAACACCCTGCCGGTCAGCACGACCATCGCCGGAACGTCATTCGTTGGAATGACCGGACCAAAAGACACAAAAGAAGGCGTGACGAGGGCGACCGAGCTGGAGATCATGATCCCGGAGCAACAAGACCAACAAGCCAAAACGACGGCTCGACAGCTACAAACGATCCGAGACGAAGGTCGAGCTAGGAACGTCTCACCAGAGGGAAGCCCAAGACAAGGACGACGAAGCATCACTGCAAGACGTCTTGAATTCTCGCCTCAAGCGGCGATGCCGGGAAGTCAGAACAAGAGGGAACAAACTCTAACCGAGACAAGAACGGCTTATTCCCGAACGCCGCCGCAAAAACCGCAGAGTGCCGCAAGACAAATAATCGAGCAGCCAGATTTGACGGTGATTAGCGAAGAAGACGGAGAAACCACCGCATACGAAGCTAGGCAAGACATGAACGAGATGAACGGTAAAGCAAAAGACGCAACATCAAGTCCCGAATCAAAGACGATGATGGATGCGGACCTAGAACGGCAAAACAGACAAGCGAAGACGAACGGATCGGTGGCCCAAGAATTGACGTGGATCCGAGACGAAAACCGAACAAGGAACACCCCTTCGAGAGGAGACTCAAGACAAAACTACGGGATCATCGAAGCAAAACCGCTTCGATTCGTACTGCCAATCATAACGCCCGAAGAACGTAACTCGATCAAGCGAAGCTCGATCAGGACAAGGACTGAGCCATCCGGATCTCCACTGCCGCAACGGAAGAGTACCCTGGGGCGAGCAGCTGGGTGGCCAACATGGACGATAATCAATGAATAAAACAGAGGTGGAACCAGAACAATAGAAAGCGGAACCGGACGAGATACAATTGAAACCCGCAACAACGGAAGGGATCCCACCAGAGGCGAAGAAAATCCAATACGGGTCGAGCATCGAAGGCCAACTGGCGAGCAAGGAAAAACAGACCGAAGGAAAACGCTCCATGCAAGCCGAGAAACTCCCGATGAAGATATTTGGACTCTATCCCAAGGCCCGAGCGAAAGTTTGCGAAATTTCGTAAAACATTTCGAATCGGTTGCGTCAAAGATCAGCGGGCTCAGCAATCAAGCCGCACTCGCCGCTTTAAGAAGAGCGCTACGGTATGAGTCGAGCTTCCGAGAAGAAATTACCCTGAGCCCCCCTGCGACGATCCAAGAAGCATTGCACCGTTCCTCAAGTTTCGAGATCCTCAAAGAAGAGATCGAGGCCTTGCCAAAGAAGCACCGGCCGTCAAAGACGTTGGCAAAAAGCACGACACGGCCTTCAGATATTCCAAGCAAGAAAAGGTGCGGACGAAACAACATGAACGAAAGGACGAACACACGCGGAATGCACAACTATCAAATAAACACGAAACGATCCGACAAGGCCATACACGGAAATGGATCATGGGGTACCTGGACTCGCAGTGTGGGCTACGGTGAAAAGGTTTACTGCACCTTACACAAAGTCGACGGCCATTCAACCGCAAATTGCAAGGCGACTGCAAGAATGCTTGCAAAAAGGTTCCTAACAAGAGACCTTGGAAGCGAAACGAAAAAAGAAGACCGGAAGCGCAAGAAAACAGATACAAGCATCGAGCCATGATATAAGGCGGGCAGAACCGACCAGTTCGAGAGAACGAAGACTTTACCCGCAGAATGACGAAACGGCAGCTGCCGAAAAGAAGACATCCGAGACCTCGGAGCCTGAAACGGACGATCCCGCAGCCAAAGCCTAGACGCATTCATCTCATCTAAAAAATAGAACTACGGATCGGCTTGATCCCCAAGATCGGGGTACGTAGGCAGCTCACCTTCCCGTGAGTTCAGCTATAAACAAAAAGAAAAAAAAAAAAAAAAAAAAAAAGAAAGAAGAGAAAAAGAAAAGAAAAAAAAAAAAAAAAAAAATCGCCTCTCGGCACATATCGCCTCTCGGCACATATCGCCTCTCGGCACATATCGCCTCTCGGCACATATCGCCTCTCGGCACACATCGCCTCTTGGCATACGTATCAACCGCCCGTTGCTGATCACAACAGGGTGACTTAACCATGGTTCTTTAACATCCCGCAGTGGATAAACTTAGCGCGCTATATAAATTTCCGGACAACATCCGAACGGCGTGACCTGACATCCCGCGATCCTGCAGGGAGCGTCGCAGACGATGTTCTTTTAAGCTTATCTTCAGGAGCATTTCGCATAGGCAAATAGCGCGAGGTGTAAACCGCGAAATAAGCTCGTAAACCCAGTAAAACGCCTGACATGGAAAGCTGGTCATGAACATCTCCGAACGCAGTATCAAACCGGCTCCGATACGAGATTCTAAACGCGTTCAGTCGAGAGAGGAATTTAAACGTGTAACTCCTCGACACCAAAACACAAGCCCAGGAAAACATCGCAACCTGGCCCAAAGGTTCGAGTGTCCGGAAAAACACTCCAACTCAGCAACGCCTCTTGGCAAGCTAAACAACGCAAACGCCTCTTGGCAAGCGACAAACAACTCAGCAACGCCTCTTGGCAAGCTAAACAACGCAAACGCCTCTTGGCAATATCGCCTCTCGGCAAACGCCTCTTGGCAAACATCGCCTCTCGGCAAATATCGCCTCTCGGCTAACGTCGCCTCTCGGCAAACGCCTCTCGGCAAACGCCATTCGGCAAACGCCGTTCGGCAAACATCGCCTCTCGGCAAACGCCTCTCGGCAAACATCGCCTCTCGGCAAACAACGCCTCTCGGCTAACATCGCCTCTCGGCAAATATCGCCTCTCGGCAAACGCCTCTCGGCAAACGCCTCTCGGCAAACATCGCCTCTCGGCAAATATCGCCTCTCGGCAAACGCCTCTCGGCAAACATCGCCTCTTGGCAAATATCGCCTCTCGGCAAACTCCTCTCGGCAAACATTGCCTCTCGGCAAACGCCTCTCGGCAAACATCGCCTCTCGGCAAACGCCTCTCGGCAAATATCGCCTCTCGGCAAACGCCTCTCGGGAATCATCGCCTCTCGGCAAACGCCTCGTGGCAAACATCGCCTCTCAGCAAACATCGCCTCTCGGCAAGCAGAACGAACCATCTCTTCAGAGATGGGCTAACCGCCCTAAACACGGCAAGGTCCGAGACCCCAGGAACGACCTCGTCGGATCTAGCCAGATCAACGACTCCAATCAACGAAGCCTTTTCCTCAATCAAGCCGGAACTACGGGTGACTTGATCCCTTCTCATAAAGGGTACGTAGGCATCTCGCCTAAAAAACGAGTTCAGTTGCCAAGGAGGAAAAATTCATCTTCTTCCAAATCAGCCGCCTGTAAGTTTCAGGCCCGAGAAGAAAACAAATTCGCTACAATTATCTTTCGGCGACCTGTCCTCAAGAAGACACATGTTTCGGAATCAGAGGCCTTTAGTCCATCAATCCCGATAAACACCTCATCAAACGCTCCTCGCCCATGCAAGCAAAGGCCACGATCTGGGGGGCTAACTGTTGGTGTCAAAATCCCCTCCTCGGAGATTGATAAGACGAAAGGCCGAATCAACGGTTAAACATTTCATATTCTGGCAGCAAGCCCACGAAATGAGACCAAACGTCTGCCCGGGTCAAGCTCTTGGCTTAACCGGTCGCAGATGACCTAAATGGGTTGTGACCATTTGTACTCTTTCCTTATCCTTGGTTTTGTCCCAAAGGGTTTTCCGGGAAAGGTTTTAACGAGGCAAATTGGTTCACTTATCTTAAAACCCGTTCAGGAGCTAATCAAATCGCTCCGACCAAATGCCCGTCGGGCCGAGCTCTTGGCATTCGGTCCGACGGATGATCTGAACTCTCTAACGGCCTCTCAAGACGAATCTCTGCATATCTTCCCAGTCCGGAGCATTCACCAAGCCAAGACATGAGCTACGGCCAGACCTCACCCTCTCGGACCGGCCCCAGAAGCTATTTCCCGACTATTGGGCCGAGGCCCAATAGTTCCCGAAGAAACATCACGCCATTTGAAGACGGACTTCACGCTGTTTGGAACGCGGAAAAACATCAAGGAGTTCACTTAAAATAAACCGGAAGAAGGCTTTTAACCGGAGAAAATCGGGCCAGATGATTTAAAAGACAAGCTGGGCCAAATCAAGACAAGCGGGCCGGATCGGAAGAAAAGAGGACTGATGGGCGGCGGCCATCAGGTCATTGGCGGCGGCTAGAAGGGATTTTTACAACGTCTCACATTGCTTAGATCAGTCTTTGAGACCCCAGACTCTCTCATATAAATAGACACCCTTGTATTCACTTTTAAGGCATCCCAACTCAAGTGCAAGAGCTTTCGAGATATAAGACAATAAGCTTTCTCGAATATTTTTGTACTTAGAGAAATTATTAATAAAAGTATTTTTCTCATCTTTTTACTTTTTTGCCCTTTGGTTCTTGTTTAATAGAATTTTCGGAGCCCCGCGAAATATAAATTTCGACAGTGTGAGTTTCGGCTCTCACAGTAATGATATGTTCCAAGTGCGGAGATACATGCAAGCATATGTAAGTAATGATGCTCTAACCAACAAAATTTGATAGAGAATTGGAGAACAAAAGAAAGATACTTGTTCGAAGCTTCTCACTTGCGAGGTATATGTATATTAAAGGAGCACCTGGGAAGAACCCATCAAAAGTAACAGAGCTCGAAGTTGGAGCTGAGTTTTTCGAGGTAAAGAACGTCAAATCTGTGTGCTTAACTTTACATAAATGGTCGAGTCTATATTGTTTGCATGAGAAGCAAATTGGTTTTGAAACACTTGTTTTGCCCTTTCGCTGTCTTGAAGGGTTACATAGAAAAAACTATGAGCCTATTATTTCTTTTTCTATTAGAGAATAACCGTTTTCTTGAATTTGCTTTTGTTGCTAAATTATTTCAACCAATTGTGAGAAAAACTTTTGTCACAGATCATCATCACTTTCTCTCTTTCTCTCTTTCGCTCTCTTTCTTCTTGATCAGTCTCTGCTAAACTTGAATAACCAACCATTGATACAGTTATGCTGGTGTTTGTCGACACTACAAACGGCTCAATATCCATTTAATTGAATTCCTGGGATAGTGTTAGATATTAAAAAGAAGATCGAGAAGTCTCTAGGTATTGCTGTTTCCTCACAAGAACTTTACTGCAAAGGCCAGGCTCTTGTTATAGATGATCTTGATCTCAAGTTATGCAATATCGTGAACTATTCTCGCCTCCTTCTCATCTTACCTGATGAAGACTACTATCAAGTGCTTCTGCCATCTCAAAGCTTTCCAGAAAAGGAGGTGGCCAGCTTAATGTGCCTCCTGGTCGGTGGCTCACCGCTCCCTTTAATCTCACTAGCTACATGACGCTTTTCCTCGCTGAGATCCTTGCCGTCCAGGTCTGTTGTTTACTGGTGCTTCATTCCTTTCTTCAAGTTTTCATTTTTTCGTTCTAGTTGGTATTCAATTGGTCCTATAGATTGGATTCCAAGAAGCATACTTTGAGGCGACTTTTGTTTTTCTGTACTTTTATTTAATCAACACTCTGGTTTTCGTGGCAACGTTCCTTAGGATGAAAAGTTGTGGCCTTTGCTTCCTCCTCTACCTTCATACGGCTACAGAAGAGAGCATCCTGGACCTCGCTATGGAAGTTTCATTCATGGACAGAATTCTCAGAGATGTCGTTGTCACAGGTTAGTCAGTTGATCTGTAAACTTTGCTTGTCGTTGGGCTGTTTTCTATCAAGGGAACCAAGTTTCAAATGTGGCTCTTCCAATGGGTGCATTAACTTTATCTTAACTCAATCATTGTCAAGGATATTGGGTTTAAGCTTTTTAGGTAGTAATTGAATTTTTGAAGGCTTCTCTCATGTCAAGCAAGGCCATGAAAAAGTAATAATTGTCAGCGCTACTTTTAAGCTCTAGTTTGATTGAGACGAGGCATTTCCAAGCAAAAGTGAGCTCTTCCAGTGATATCTCTATAAGCTAGTTGAAACTAGTTATGTCTTTTCTCTTTTGCTGGATAAGAATCTTCTGAGTTCCTCTGTAAAATAATCAAAGCCTTCTTTTCTTATGTTCACGCATATGATTCAGCCTATGTAGTTAATCATCTTTTTCTATCCCTAAGCTGGAATGTTAGACGGAGCATTATCAAGTATCACTGTCATATGAAATTGAAGCTTTCGATAACCAAGGTTTGCATGCGATGGCGTGGAGCAACGACGATCAAGTGCTTTATAAAATGGAGCAATCTCCAGTACCACAGGTTTGTGAGAGTCGAAACTAACACAATCAAAAACTTATATAAATGGGGGTTCGAAAATCCTATCTTATAAGAACTCGAGGACCGAAATTGAAAAGATGATTTTATTAAGTGGTTTTTTTGCCAAAGTACAAGAAAACTCGCAAATGCTTAGCGTCTTATATTGCGAAAGCCCTTATACTCGGATTCTGAATGAATCTCAACCTAGTACATGCATACATATATATACTAAGCGACCTAAGGAGTTAAAAATACTTCTGGGCGATGTGGGACTCTGCTCCTTTCTCCATCCGCCGACCTTAGTTGGTTTGGGCTCGATTCATGGCCCAAATCCTTAGCAGCCCGCCTCTTTGTCCAGCCTTGGTCCAATTCGCCTCCGGTTCACCTAGTCTCGGCCTTTTACTGAGATCGGATCTCTTCTTTGGTTTGATAGTATTTCGAGATAAGCAGTTTCTTTGGATAAGAATCCAGTCCGCCCGTTTCTCGTCTGACCTCAATCCGCCGGTTTCTTTTTTCAAAAACTCTGCCCGCCATTTTCTCAGTAAGTCCGTTCCTTTATCAGCCCGCCACTTTCTCGTATAAACTCAGTCAGCCCGTTTTCTCGTATAACTCAGTCCGCCCGTTTCTTGTTGAAGTCCAGCCCGCCGATTTCTTTTACTAGCTTAGCCCGCCCATTTCTTTGGGAAGTCCAGACCGCCCATTTCTTATGAGGAGAAACGGGCTGGCTGAAGAGAAACTGGCTGGCTGAATTGTGCATGAGGAGAAACGGGCTGGCTGAAGAGAAACTGGCTGGCTGAATTGTGCATGAGGAGAAACGGGCTGGCTGAAGAGAAACTGGCTGGCTGAATTGTGCATGAGGAGAAACGGGCTGGCTGCAGAGAAACTGGCTGGCTGAATTGTGCATGAGGAAAAACGGGCTGGCTGAAGAGAAACTGGCTGGCTGAATTGTGCATGAGGAGAAACGGGCTGGCTGAAGAGAAACTGACTGGCTGAATTGTGCATGAGGAGAAACGGGCTGGCTGGATTGTCTGTGTTAAGTCTTCAGCCCGCCCAATTCTTTTTGACGAATCTTAGTCCGCCCAATTCTTTTTGACGAAATCCAACCCGCCCAATTCTCTCAACCAGCCCAATTCTCTTTGACGAGCCTCAGTCCGCCTAATTCTCTTTGATAAAATCCAACCCGCCCGATTCTCTCAACTCGCCCAATTCTTCTTTGATGAAGCTTAGTCCGTCCATTTCCTTAGAAGAGAATGTGGCGGGCTGGCTAAGGAGAGAATGTGGCGGCCTGGGATGTTCAAGGAGAGAATCCGGCGGCCTGGCTTGTCCTAAAGGAGAATGTGGCGGCCTGGGATGTTCAAGGAGAGAATCCGGCGGCCTGGGATGTTCAATGAGAGAATCCGGCGGTCTGGGATGTTCAAGGAGAGAATCCGGCGGCCTGGCTTGTCTTAGAGGAGAATGTGGCGGCCTGGCACGTTCAAGAAGAGAATCCGGCGGCCTGGCTTGTCCTAGAGGAGAATGTGGCGGCCTGGGATGTTGAAGGAGAGAATCCGGCGGCCTGGCTTGTCTTTTATAGTAACGTTATGTTCTTTAGTCCGTCAATCTCCGAGGAGTGGGTTTTGACCCCAACAAGGTTCGCCTGCGATGGCGAGGTGCAACGACAATCAAAAGCTTCACCAAACCGAGGAAACGTATATGTTGTGTGACTTTGTGTACTGGTATTATTGAAAATTTGGTTAAAAAGAGAAATTTCTGTTTTTTTAATTTTCCTAAATTCTCTTCAAATCATCGTACATGGGCTCAAATTCCTTGTAACATGAATTTTTAAAATGTTCTCAAATCCCTGATTTTTAAAAATTCCCTGGATTCTCTCAATTTTTTGATTTAATAAGCCTCCCTAAGTGATGTTTGGGAACATCTGAAAAGTGGAGAGAACTAAGGAGCCAAGGGATGGAGTCAAGGAGTTCCTCACAACTGAGCATAACTACCGACACTGAAATAAACTTGAAGGCACGTTAGTCTACTTTATACGAGAATCTATTATTCTCGTGATTGGTTTATAATGAGCAGTATGTAAGATTGTATCTGGAAGTGACTTTATGCATATTTTGCATCTAATACTATGATGTGAATATATTAAAAGCTTCTTCTTGTACTATTGATTGCAGATACTTTACTACTGATACATATAAACTCGATTAGTATCTACACTATATAAAAGCCCCTGATTCCAAGAGATCTGAAGCTATCCACGTCAGATTTTAATCCACGTAATTATTCCTCTCCAATCAAACTCTCCTGATGATCCATGTCAGCTCTTGCTTAATAAATCATGCCACAATAAAAATCTTGCCGATCCTTTAAAAACCACTCGGAAAGAAGATTAGGTCCCGACCCACTTATAGCCCATTACTAAATTCCAAACCAAACTGGCGCAATGCTCTTTTCACCATCTTCCCTTCCTCTTACGGTCGCGTATCTCATCCCTTCCAATTCCATTGCCTCCTCGAGGTATTGATACAGTTTCATAGCCGTTTCGGAAAAAAATCAACAGACCCCCTCCCCCCACCTTCTTCTCCGGTTAATGCTTCCATAAATCACACAATAAACGCCTTCAGCCGACTCCTCCCTTCTCACAACCTCAGATGATAAATATGGATGCCGCAAGTTATCAGTTGTTCGTATCTCATTGCCCCTCAATTAAAACCATCGCAGCCATGGCAAAGAAGATTTTCAAATATTCAGCATCTCCTCCCCATCTCAAATGTGAATTCCGTTGGAAAAAATAGAGAAAGGTGGTCACTCTTTCCTATTCTAAATTTGAATATCGTCAACTTATTTCGTGTCTCTATTATCTTCCATCTAGTCTTATCATTCTGAGAAAGTTACATGAGTAAATTAGAACCTATAACTCATATATGGTGAACTATTAATTATTGTACTTGAACCATTGCTTTATCCTCGATTTTGATCCCAACGATTCATTTGACTCACGGAAGCTCTCCTCCGTTAACCCAGAAAGTGACAATGACGTGACCGATCATCCACGAGAAAGGCCAGGTTTTGGTTATAAGGACTCTTGGGTGCTTCTGATTTTCTTTAAAGTTTGGGGCTTCTCGCATATATTTCGCACAAGTAACTGAACTTAGTGTTTTTTATGGAATCTGGTGCTTTCAGGTGTCTTGCAGAGATTTCCCACATCCAAGGCATCTCTAATTGAAATATCCATTTGGATCAACTAAACACACACTACATTGTAATCAGGTAAGAAAGATATGTGTTATCTTCTATGGGTTGAACTTGGTCATTTTTTGTAGATATTGTTGGATCGAATTTGATACTTGGAAAACTGTGTTTCTTTCTGAGAAAATTATTAAAATTACTTTCTTCTGATGAGAGCATGTCCATTAGTGAACCCCCTCTTGGGCTTCTAAAAATTTTTTTTAATAATTTTTTATTTCATTTTTTCAAAAGTTGTCAAAAGAAAAAAAAAAGAAAAAAAAATAAAATCGACTAATCACGTGTTGACATGTGACGAACCCGAGGAGAGAGGAGTTCTAAAATTAGAGTTTTTTAGGGGTGAGTTCATCACTGTTAATAGGGCCCATAAATATTTTAATAATTTATTTTTGTGAACCCCATGCTATGAACCTCTAATGGATGTGCTCTGAGAGCTTTAAACCACAGTCTCATGACATGTGACACTTTATGTTGTGTGTATAATTGTGCAGAGGTTTCAGTGGGGCCGGCGTATCCTTCACATGGATGACAATAACATCACTTCATCCTTCAGATATGTAAAAAGTACGTGTTTTTTCGAACCACTCTTTTGTCTTAAATTCTCATATTTCTTTCATTTATTTCGATCTTTTCGGATCTTAGAGTTTACCCTACTCATTTATTGTTTCCTACTACCTGGTTTATAAAACTGTTGGATCTGTTGTACTAAAGTTATGTCTTCGAAACAGAACAGTTGCATGTTCGTGCACGAATAGTGTTTGTTAAATGTTTCAATTACTTTTACATGTTACTGCACGCATAGTGTTTGTTTGAAGTGTCACACTGACATTCTTGGTTACAAAATCTTGTGACTTTTTCTTTTACATTTGGGAAAATTAACATTTGTGTAAATTTCCGTATTGTTAAATAGGTAAATTTCCTATTACATTAAAAGATCGATTATTTAGACTAATGTTTTTAGTGTCTGAATCTCGATTTACAGAAGCAAAGCATCTGCTTCTACAGAAGCTTTGTAGATTTGACCAACTCGCGGGTTTGGATCCCTTGGAACTCTAGAAAATATGTCAAACCAAGAGACCGAGGAAGAAAGAGAAGAAGAAGAGATGAAAAATCACTATCACTGTGAGATTATAACTCAAAAAGTTCTTAAAATGTACATTGAAGATATGCCAGAAGTTCCCGAAGGCATAGAAGCATTGATCTCAGACCTTGAAGCGGAGGAGTTACAAAGCGACAGCTTTTTGCAAGACGGTGAAGTCTAAGTAGCCAAAAGGGTGTGCGAGAGATTGAGATCTTGGAGCGATGTGGAGTCCAGCACTATTGATATGATGGTCGAACATGATTTCAGAACAGAGAGTATGGGATCATGGAGGTCAAAGAACGATGCAGAAGTCGCAGAGGCGGTTTTGGACATCGAGTTTGACTAGACGGTAACGATGCTCTCGCGGTTTACAGTGCGGTACACTCAGCAAGGGAGATGTCTGTAACAGAAGAAAGACATGTTCTTATCGAGGTCAAAACCATTATTAGAGAATTATCACGTACAAAGTATACAATCTATAACTTTTTGGTGAGGTAATGTGTTTTGCTGTTATTTTCTTTCTTTCAGGCGATGACATATAGAGTAGGAACATCATTCTACATCAGATGTTTCAACTAAGTACAGTGTAGCCGATGAAATCCAGTACTGGAAAATGTCGAGAAACCCTGTGAATAGGATTTCAAACAACAACGTGACTTGAAATCTAACACGGTTTTATATTGGAATTTAGTTAAATTTTAAAGTATGCATATTGATTTATTTCAGTTTTAAATTAATCAAACTAATTTCAATCAAATGATTTGGGTGTAGACTTTGGATTGGTCTCATTTGGTTCGATCTTTTTTTCTTCTCCATCCCTTATCTAAAATAAAATACTCATGGGCTAAGAAAACCAAAGGCCCTTAATTGCCCCGCAAGGCCCAAGCAACCATCCTCTTCATCACGCGTGAAGATCAACAGCCCTGGAGACGCACCAGAGATCAACAGTCCATAAGAACTGCCAACCTTAGAGCATGTGCAACCCAGAACTTCATATGAAGTTATTATTTAATTTTTAATATTAATTATGTGTTAAGAAGTCTAAAATAGGAAAATTTGCTTTATAACCTCCAATGAAGAACTCAGGTAAAGGTTCTTAAACTCAATTGTAGCTGAAACAAAATATTATGATAAATTGTGATGTCTAAAACCAAAGAATATGTGTCTTGCTAGTTAATGTATATGAAAAAGGGAGAAAACATGAATGTTCAGATGATTCCTGTCTTGTCTTCAATACACAATCTTATTTGCCACATATCGTTTGTATCTCTTTGGTGCCACTGGGTCCGATCAAAGTTACTCTCTTGGTGTGGACGTACAGATTCTTTTTAAAGGCATCCCTAATCTTCTTCTTGTCGACTATGATGTGGAGAATATGGAGCACTTTTGAGTACCTTAATTCGCTTGGTCTTGAACTCTTCATCACCTGCAGGTGTTTGTGGTTGTAAAGAGACATTTGTTCCTCCGAATATGCAACTTCAGAAATGAACTAATTATAATATATTGAACAAGTTTCAGGGAAGAGACGAACAATTACTTCAAATGGAAGAGACAAATTACACGAAATTACTGACTCCAGAAGAAGCTAACGGATACTATGATCCAAAACACAAACAAAGGATGCAGAGCACAATGTCAACCAAGAACATTCCTTCCCGGAAACTTTTCTAACCAAGAAACACAAGTATTTGCTAAATAGTTCCAACCTTAACCAATAACATTCCTTCCCTTTTCTAATAGATAGATAGATAAGTTAAGAGATCATAGACGTAGCCTTTTCTACAGTTTCAGAACTTTTTTGTTGTTGTTAAAAGCTCCGACAAATCATTAGATGCAGATTTTTTTAAAGCTACACTATAAAGCAAAGGGTCAGCTATGGAGGAAGAAAAGACACAGTTATAGATTGTATTCTTTAAAAGGATTTACATAAATTTACGATGAAGTATGTTACTTACCTTGGGTGCAATCAGAGCGCCAAAGAAAATGATGCTCGATATGAAGGCAACGCTGGTCAAGTATTGCTTCTCTATCATCTGTGACAAAATCAAGAATACATCACATAATTGAAAACTAAACCAATTGAGGTATATCTGAATACTTATAAAGAAGGAGACGCTTGTCAAATATTGCTTCTCTATCATCATGTTAAGAATTGGAGATTACAAGAAACCTCCAAAGTAGGTGAAAGAAAGGAAAAGAGACTCTCACCGAAAAAGTAGCAACTGTGGAACCCAGAAATCATCTGAAGCATAGATTCCCGGAGATCTTTTTGTAGCTCGAATCTACTTAACACCGACTCAAATCTCAAGCACAACAAACTGAGCAAAAGAACCTGCGAAGTAATATTTTGTTTTAGCTAAGTAACCAACGCGACAGGACTCAGAATCAATCTCTTCACGCAATCTTTCACTAACAAACGGCAGAAAGACTCCAACTGTTTTAAAACTGATGTAGAGCTAAAGAAGAAGCAAAATAGGTAAACACAGTTACAAGCATCACTCAAAGGATCGAAATTTACACAACCCGATTCCAAATCAAGTCAGATTTAGGAGCAGTTTAGACCGGAATCACTCACAATTTCGACCGCCTCCCAATTCCTTAATCGTAATCAAGATTTTTGAAAGCCATCAAAGAAAAAATCTAAGCCATTAAAGGAGGAAGATGAGTGTACCTTCGCAAAGGAGCCAAGATTCATCGGGGAGAGTTGATCCACAATTGATTTGGGAGTGATTCATCTCATTCATCTTCGAAATGGATTCAAAGTGGAGAGAAGAGTGAGAGAAGCTTTTTTTTTTAGTCACGGAAAAATTGTGTTATGACACGTGTTCTATAAAACCGTTTCTTATAAATCCTTATATTGTAATCGTTTATGTATTTTAAGAACCAGAAAACTATTTTTTTATATTAAATTTAATATTAGGAAACGCTTAAGAACCAGCCAAATTCTGGAATGCACATGCTCTTGGACGGCGACCTCAAAGTAAGTAAGATATTGTATTCATTCATATATTTGGTTTCCTTTTCTTTTCGATGAATTTATTTAGTATTCATTTATTTAGTATTCGTTTATTTAGTATTCATTTTATATATTTATTTCAAAAGACCCTAGAAGATCACCAGCTGATAGGACTCTTATAAAGTCCCTTTGCAGCCATGTATGTTTTTCACAACTTCTTATCAATAAAATATCAAATTTCTTGAAGCAAAACCCTAAGCTTTACTCTCTCTTTCTCGTGCTCTAGTGAGACCAATACCTCCTAGCCATGAGAATAGCACTGAGACAGACTGAAAAGAGGCGCGACAGATACTCAAGGTATTCTCACTCCTAGTGCTGCTACCTCATCATAAAAAATACAATACATTTTGATAGTCACACATTAAAACAACATACCATTCAACAATAATAAACAACAAAATGTTTCATATCAAAACATAATAACTACATATAGTTGTCTGTTCTATTTATTATCCACACCAAAAAAACATGACACAACCACATCAAAACTTAAGAAAACAAGAAATTGAGAATCTATATATATAAAGAAATATTTTCTTATTCCTGTTGATGCCACCTCATCAGAAAAAACATCACACATTTGATTGTCACACATTAAAACAACATAGCATTCAACAGTAATAAAAAATGGTCCATATCAAAACATAATAACTACAAATAGTTTTCTTTTCTATTTTACTATACACATCAAAAATTAAGAAAACAAAAAATTTAATCTTACGATAAACTCACAATTGATGTACACAGTAGAAAAAACAGAAGTTACTATCGACAACAGTGATTGAAAGCTAATAAAATTCAAAAACAGAAAAGAAAAAAAATAACATGGGTCGAAAAGGAAAAAAACCAATATTTAGAGAAACCGCAAAAAAAAAAAAAACCAAGACTGGATATTTACTATTTTTAGCGGACCAATGATATTCAATAAATAATGAAAAAGAATACATCAAATAATCAGATGTTAAATATATATATATATATATATATATGTGTGAAATGAAGATAAAAAGAAGAATAAAGAAAAAATGAAGTTTAATAAAGAACACATCGTTTGTCTAATATTAATGATAATGTAATTGATTTATCTTTTCTTTTGTAGAAACAAATACAAACAAAACTAAAAATCTGAGTCCTTTAGTCATTAGACTCATCGTATGAAGACTTGTTTTATTTGCTCTCTTCTACAGTTGTTGCTGTTTCTGCCTCTGGAAACGACTGAAAAGAGGCGCAGCAAATACTCAAGGTAAGCACAATTTGTCTTCTTCTTTCTAATTTTACTTGTGGCTTTTGACTATTACTAATTTTTTTTTTTAGGACCAAGTGAAATAGAGATATAGATGAACGAAATAACATGAAAGGATTGATTTTTCGATATGAACTTTGGCACTATTGTTGAGGTGACGGTTAACTTCCATGAATCTAACGTACTCGACCGAGGTGAATTTGTGTTGAAAGCATTTTGTAAATTGGTGGCTAATTTTTTATTGACTGGGTGTTATTGAATCACTTATAATTTGTTGTTTTCTGGTTATTTTTCTTTTATTGTATTTCATTTTTTATAATCACTTTTTCTATATTTTTAAGCTTTTTCTGGCATAATTTATATTTATGTTTAATAATATATTTTTTTCTTTAGTTGTCCTACAAATTTTTTTTTGTCTTTGCTTTTTTTTGTTCATTTTTCATGTTCACCTAATATAGTTTATTATTTATTTAACATCTGATTATTTGTTGTGCATTTCTTTTCATTATTTATTAAATATTATTGATAGATTTCAAATACTTAGTCTTCTTTTTTTCTGTCATTTCTCTAAATATGAGTTTCTTTGCTTTTCAGTCCATGTTATTTTAAGTTTTTTGGGCTTCTAATTTTATTACCTTTCAATCAATGTTGTCGATATTGATTTCTCTCTTTTCCCAAATATCTTTTCGTTTTCGCTTATGTTTCTCTTATGTTTCGATGATTTTTAACATGAATGTTATAGTCAAAAATTGGTATGTATGTTGGTGACTTTACAATATACCATATATTATGAGTTTGTCGTGAGATTGATTTTTTTCTTACTTTTTTTATGTAGTCATATATGTGATATTTTTATGTGATCCTGTTTGTAAGTATCAATTGAATCACTTGTCTTTATACCATGATTAAAAAGTTTTCAGCAGAATCATAAAAAACAGTACTATATAAAAAGAATTAAAAAAAATAACAAAAAACTAAAGAAAACTGCAAGTATAGTTATTATGTTATGATATACAACTTCTTGTTGTTTATTTTTTTTTGAACTGTATCCCATTTTAACAAGTTGTTTTTGAAATGTGTGGTGTTTTTTATTATTTATTTAGTATCTGATTATTTGTTTTGTTTTTCTTTTTTATATATTAAATATTATTGATCGACTTGAAATACCCAGTCTTGATTTTTTTATGTCATTTCTCTAAATGTGAGTTTTTTTGCTTTTCGGTTCATGTTATCTTTAGTCTTTTGGGTTTTTCATTTTATTACCTTTCAATCAATGTTATCGATATGGATTTATGTTTTTTTCGCAGTATTTTTTCGTTTATTTATCTTCGCTTATGTTTCGATGATTTTTGACATGAAGATTAAAGTCAAGAATTGGTATGTATGTTGGTAACTCATCTATTCTGAATTTGTCATGAGATTGAAGTTTTTGTTTTCTAACTTTTTTTATGTAGTCATATATGTGATATTTTTATGTGATCCTGTTTGTAAGTATCAATTGTCTTTATACCATGATTAAAAAGTTTTCAACAGAATCATAAAAAACAGTACAATATAAAAAGAATTAAAAAAATAAAACAAAAAACTAAAGAAAACTGCATATAGTTATTATGTTATGATATACAACTTCTTGTTGTTTATTTTTTTTTTGAACTGTATCCCATTTTAACAAGTTGTTTTTGAAATGTGTGGTGTTTTTTATTATTTATTTAGTATCTGATTATTTGTTTTGTTTTTCTTTTTTTTATGTATTAAATATTATTGATCGACTTGAAATACCCAGTCTTGGTTTTTTATGTCATTTCTCTAAATGTGAGTTTTTTTGCTTTTCGGTTCATGTTATCTTTAGTCTTTTGGGCTTTTCATTTTATTGCCTTTCAATCAATGTTATCGATATGGATTTATGTTTTTTCGCAGTATTTTTTCGTTTATTTATTTTCGCTTATGTTTCGATGATTTTTGACATGAAGGTTAAAGTCAAGAATTGGTATGTATGTTGGTAACTCATCTATTCTGAATTTGTCATGAGATTGAAGTTTTTGTTTTCTAAATTTTTTTATGTAGTCATCTATGTGATATTTTTATGTGATCATGTTTGTAATTGTCAATTGAATCACTTGTCTTTGTACCATGATTTAACAGTTTTCAACGGAATCATAGAAATGGACAGTACAATATAAAAAGAATTGACAAAAAAATAGAAGAAAAAGCTAAAGAAAATTGCATATAGTTATTATATTATGATATACAACTTCTTGTTGTTAATTTTTGTTGAACGGTGTCCCATATTAATAAGTGGTTTATGATATGTGTGGTGTTTTTATTAGAGTAATTGTCAAAAATAGCACACTTTCATGTTTTTGTTACAAAAGAACACACTAGGGTGAAAATGACAAAATAGCATTCATTAAAGAAGAAAATGTTATTATACCCTTATTTCTCGTTAATTTCTTCTCAATCATGTAACCCTAAAATCTAAACCATAATTAATTATTTGTGAACTCAAATTCATTAGTGTAATACATTTAAAAATGATTAAAATATGCTATTATTGTCATTCACACTTTGACGATAGTCTGTACAAGATAAACCAGAAAACAGACTCAGTAATGACTAGTTGGGGTCGATGATAAAAAGCAGGACATCCGAAATTCCTCAACCACACCTACTAAACTACTTTTACACCAAGTGCCTTAGTGATGAAGTTGTTGCATTAACAATCTTCTATCATACGAAATACTGAATTCATTGTCCTCAAATTAATCAACTTGGATGTGTTGACAATGAAACCAATATCTCTTATGATAGAAGACGATGATGCTGCAGCAGTTTCGTCATCGAGGCACGCATAAAAATAGTTTGGTAATTGTAGTTGAGGAATTTCAGTTGTCCTGCTTTTTATCATTGACCTCAAAAATCGGTATTGAGTTTGTTTTCTGGTTCATCTTGTACATAGCATAATGCGATTTGAATACATCTCAATACTTATTCGTCCACTAATGAATCGTCTTTATACCATGAGACCGACTGAAAAGAGGCGCGACAGATACTCAATGTTTTCTCACTCCTGGTGCTGCCACCTCATCAGAAAAAAACATAATACATTTTGATAGTCACACATTAAAACAACATACCATTCAACAATAATAAACAACAAAATGTTTCATATCAAAACATAATAATTACTCATAGTTTTCTTTAGTTTTCTGTTCTATTTACTATCCACATCAAAAAACCACAAACACAACCACATCAAAACTTAAGAAAACAAGAAATTGAGAATCTATATATATAAAGAAATGTTTTCTTACTCCTGTTGATGCCACGTCATCAGAAAAAACATCACATATTTGATTGTCACACATTAAAACAACATACCATTCAACAGTAATAAAAAATGTTTCATATCAAAACATAATAACTACAAATAGTTTTTTTTCTATTTTACTATACACATCAAAAATTAAGATAACAAGAAACTTAATCTTACGATAAACTCACAATTGATGTACACAGAAGAAAAAACAGAAGTTAATATCGACAACAGTGATTGAAAGCTAATAAAATTAAAAAACAGAAAACAACAAAAAATAACATGGGTCGAAAAGGAAAAAAACCCCATATTTAGAGGAACCGCAAAAAAAATATAAAAACCAAGATTAGGTATTTACTATTTTTAGTCGACCAAAGATATTCAATAAATAATGAAAAAGAACACATCAAATAATCAGATGTTATATATATATATATATGAAGTGAAGATAAAAAGAAGAATAAAGACAAAAAAAAAGAAAAATTGTACTACAACTAAAGAAAACAATATAATATAAAACTATTTAAAAAGCTAAAGGAAAAGTGATTATAAAATAAATAAACGAAAAAGAAAGAATACAAAAAAGTATAAAAAACATTTATAGCATATAATCCGTAATCTGTTAGTCACATCACTGCGCGTAGCGCTGACCATTCCTAGTTATTAGAACAAAATATCACATGTGACCATAGGATTCACCATGTTTGTCTAATATTAATGATAATGTTATTGATTTATCTTTTCTTTTGAAGAAACAAGTACAAACAAAAATGAAAATCTGAGTCCTTTAGTCATCAGACTCATCGTATGAAGACTTGTTTTATTTGCTCTCTTCTACATTTGTTGCTGTTTATGCCTCCGGAAGCGACTGGAAAGAGGCGCAGCAGATACTCAAGGTAAGCACAATTTGCCTTTTTCTTTCTAACTTTACTTGTAGCTTTTGACTATTACTAATTTTTGTTTTTAGGACCAAGTGAAATGGAGATTATAGATGAACAAAATAACATGAAATGATTGATTTTTCGTCATGAACTTTGGCACTATTGTTGAGGCGACAGGTAACTTCCGTGAATCCAACGTACTCGACCGAGGTGAATTTGTGTTGAAAGCATTTTGTAACTAGGTGGCTAATTGTTATTGACTGTGTGTTATAGAATCCCTTATAAATTGTTGTTTTCTGGTTATTTTTTCTTTTATTGTATTTCATTTTTTTATAATCACTTTTTCTATATTTTTATGCTTTTTCTGGCATAATTTATATTTATGTTTGATAATATATTCTTTTCTTTAGTTGTACTACAAAATTTTATGTCTTTGCTTTCTTTTTGTTCATTTTTTATGTTTACTTAATATAGTTTATTATTTATTAAACATCTGATTATTTGTTGTGCACTTCTTTTCATTATTTATTAAATATTATTGATAGATTTTAAATACTTAGCCTTGGTTTTTTCTGTCATTTCTCTAAACGTGAATTTCTTTGCTTTTCGGTCCATGTTATTTTAAGTTTTTGGGGCTTCTAATTTTATTCCTTTCAATCAATGTTATTGATTTTTCTCTTTTTCCCAATATTTTTTAGTTTATTTATATTCGCTTCTGTTTCGATGATTTTTAACATGAATGTTATAGTCAAAAATTGGTATGTATGTTGGTGACTTTACAATATACCATCTATTTTGAGTTTGTCGTGAGATTGATTTTTTTTTTCTTACTTTTTTTTAAGTAGTCATATAAGTTATATTTTTATGTTATTTAGAGGTAATACAGCTTCATCAAATATATCTACAGACCAAATTCAATCAATCATCTACAATTATGTTACTTATTATCCATCATAACAATACAAAATACTTTGTTTAAAACAAGTGAGGAATATAAACCGAAGATCAATTATTTATGCACAACCATATTTACATTATAGACGGATGTTTACAAGACAAGAGGTTGTAACTTTTAATCTGGCGACTTGTACTTACCAGTCCAACAATCATGGTTTCAAACATCTATTTTCGGAGATTGGACAAGTCACTTGACTATGAGAACACAGAAGATTAAAATATTTATTTTATTTTTTATTTATTACATACATAAAATGTTTATTAACCAATAAATGATCAAACGACAAATATATGATCAAAAGTTTGTAGGTATCGTCCTTGACCATGGTGTCCTCAAACCCACCGGCTATTCCTTTTTCAGACCTTTTAATTCAGTTTACTTCTTTAAATTTGTATATCAACAATGACATTTTCTTTTTCTTAGTCTGCGTCATACTTTTACAAAGATTGACAACATAAAAGCATAAGGCTTACAAAAGGGAAAACGAGCATTTAATTTCTCAAATATTTGCAATCAGCGGATTAATTTTTGAACTATCGTGTACACAAATAAATTCCTCAAGTGTACATTGACTTTGTAGTGCTTTAAAAGGTCAACGTGAACCAAGAACACGGATATGTTAGCGTTGAATTTTTCTGAGTCTAATTTTGTAAAGGCAACGCGAATTTGAGGAATTAATTTGTGCATGTAATAGCTGAAGAATACATTTGTCAATTGCAAATACTTGAGGAACTAAATGACTAGTTTCAAAATATAGTATGTTTTTTACATAGGTATTAAGGTAAAAGAAAAAGAAAATATACACATATGTTATTAGAATTTATTTTGTAACAATTAAAAAAATCCTATAAAACTGAAATCAGCTATATAAAGTTACTTTGTAATTTTACCATATTAATAAATCAATTTTAATTATTTTTCGTTGGTCATGTATAAAGAGCTAATGAGATGCCCACTTTATTCTAACTAAATCTTATCTTCATACTTTTCTATATGTATATAACTTATTGATTTTTTTCTTTCATAATTAATAGTTTTCCGTGACATGAGATAGTTTTTATAACATATTTATATTTTATAATTGACAACAGTTAGTGGAAGCACCTTGGCCTAGTGATCAAGGATTTAAAAAACTTCTACACCAGGTGTGGTGTTCGAATTGCAGATTATTAACGCAAGACTTATCGGAGATTTCAGCGTACTGCAGGTAAAGCAGTCCGGTCTCAAGAGTCAAGGGTTAAGGTGTCAAGGTCCAGCCATCTGTCGTGGATTTGTGTGTTCCGGAGAAAACCGTCACCGTGGAATCGTCCGTGGAATCTTACAGTTACATCATCATTGTATTAGGATACTATTAAATATATTGATGATGTAATAATCTAGAAAAGTGTTACAAAAAATTTGACAACAGTTATGAAAACTTATTCATAACAACAACAAGAATGATCTATATCACTGCAAACTATAAAATTTGAAAAATAAAAGCAAATAAACTAGATAAGTTTATAAAAATAAGATGACAATTTTGAATTTAAATAGCAAATAATATTTCTCTTTTCGGTTTTTAAAGCATAGAAAAATGAAAAAGCAATCAAAAATAGTCAGGTTCTGTTCTATTTTCAAGTAATTCAGGTTAATTAATACCATAAAATATAACAAAATTTAAATATAACTATTTATCACTTAACTATATTTGATTTGTTTTTTTCAAATTTAATAATTAATTTTTGGTGTTAGAGGATAATTCTTAAAAAAATTATAAATAAATTTTAAGAATTATATGTATATATATAAAAACATATTATATTTGAAACTATTCATCTAATTTCTCAAGTATTTGCAATTGAAAAATCTATTCTTAAACTATTACATGCCCAAATTAATTTCTCAAGTTTAGGCTAACTTTGAAAAATTAGATTCATAACTTTTTAGATGCTCAGCCAATTTTTTTTTTTTTTCTACCTTTACCATCTTTTGTAAGATGTTTCCCTCTTTCAAAGCTATATGTCTGCACACTCTGTACTCCTTACCCGAATTGCATAAATATGAAATGAAGAGGATGCTCTAAATGTCGGGAGATAACTAAGAACTCTGCAGCTGCATATTTCATATCATCCAACCATGTATAATAACCCCAAGGAAAACAAATGAAAAAATGTCACCCTACTTTTCAATAAAACTTTACAGACAAACCTGCAGTCTAGGTTATGATAACTAATAATATAATAGGCATGGATGATGGATGGGTGCGATTCTCATCAAGATGGAAACTACCAAGAAGGCAGCAAGTCCAAAACCAACTACAAACGATCCAATAAATACTCAAATTTAGTTTCTGATCAAAACGACATGAGAACACTTTGAAGGTAGAAAATAATTGAATGAAAAAAGGACTAGTATTTTCTTCTTTTCCTTTTCCTACCTACAGAAACTTGACCTTTTTGGATCTGCACCGACCTTGAAACATAAGAGCACATAAGTGGTCGATGAATACATTCTCCGGGATCCATTTTTTTTGTAGCATCCATCGTCTCCAATCATGTAAGCTATGTTGTTGGTTTTTTTTCTTTGTCTCTACCACAAACCACCACGACCTTCAACCCTTCTTCAACAAAGAAGAAACTCCCACGTTCAGCTTCAATTGCAATATATCTTGTTGGACTCAAGATGCTTCCATCATTTACAGACAAGAACTTCTTCCACGACACTGCGTTGGGCTCGATCTTAGTTGTAATCCATATCTCCAGCTTGTCTCTATTGTTGGAGGTAGGTCTAGGCGATCTCCTGGTCGAACATCGGTGTAAAAAGCGAGATGGTAACAATAGGCCTTGGAGATATTAAACGCCCAGCACCAGAAACGAGGAGAGTTATGACAGAAGTCCCATCAAGTGGGAAAGGAGCTAACGCTAGGTCGGCCTAGCTACAATGATGGGATGGACGTGTATACCGAAGAGACGTGATAACACCAGCGCGATAATGGAAGCCCCTGCATGAATGTCATGTCAGATGTCTTAAAGAGTCGACCAGAGGATAAAAAAATGACCAGATGGGGCTATAAAAGGAAGGGCACCAAGCAACCGAGGAGGCATCCGATCTCAACTGAGCATGTCTTTCTTTACTATCTTATTTAAACCGAGAACTTCATTTGCATTAAATCCTCCTAATCAACAATTGGCGCTAGAAGGAGGGGGGGGGGAATTTCTCTAAACGCACGATATAACAAGAAAGAGATGGACACGGAAGATCAGGAAAATTGGAGGCCTCGAATGACGACAAAATCATATACTACGGAACGGTGGAAGCTGTTGTTCCCGTCAACCTCGCCTGCTCAACGCGCCGGGACCATACTGTAACATCCTGGTTTGTGGTATATATGGAAACATATGTGAGAGAGGTTAAATGAATTGACTTGGCTACCTATGTCACCAAAGTGCACTTACCTTTTCGGTTAACCATCCGGAAAGAACTCCAGGGTTAAGCGTGCTTGAGCTGGAATAGTGGAAGGATGGGTGACCCACCGGAAAGTGATTCGCGGTATCGTGTGAGTTAGGAAAAAACATGGGGAACGGTCATGTGGTGATTGCAGGGACAATATATCATGACTTTCGAGCCTTCCGAATAAAGCACCGACCATCGGACAGGAGTGGGGCCCACGAGCCCGATAGAGGGATGAGTGACTCACCGATAGGGACGGTCGGGGGGTTATAAGTGGTATCAGAGCTGGTTACCCATTCCAGTTCTGACCTGGAAGGTGTTTTAGGACTTGTCTTGGTGCGCAACGAGGATGTTGTACTATGTGAAGGAGGTGAATTGAAACATCCCGATTTCTAGTATATATGGAAAGATATGTTAGAGAGGTTAAATGAATTGATTTGGCTACCTATGTTACCAAAGTTCACTTACCTTTTCGGTTAACCATCCAGAAAGAAGTCCAGGGTTAAGCGTGCTTGAGCTGGAATAGTGGAAAGATGGGTGACCTACCGGGAAGTGATTCGCGGTATCGTGTGAGTTAGAAAAAAACACGGGGAACAGTCATGTGGTGATTGCAGGGACAGTATATCATGACTTTCGAGCCTCCCGAATAACGCACAGAGGTGGGGCCCAGAGCCCGCTAGAGGGATGGGTGACTCACTGGTAGGGGCGGTCGAGGCGTTATAAGAAATGTAACACCTTCTCAACTACACTCGAGAACTGCATGCCACTAACCACATCACATAACTCAAATACTCCAATCATCAATGTGTCATAACTCCCAAAGAAGCATCCGTATCGTCAAAGCATAAAATACTTGTCTGTCTCACCTGAAAAGGAAAGAAAGAGGGGTGAGTAACAAAGAAACGTAATTTGATCATAGCACGCCAGACATAGAAAAAAACTAAACATGAACAACCACGGTACCTTAAGTACCCAAAGAACAGCCAATGCCCTACTACAGGATCAAGTGACTGATAACACCCTCCTCCCAGGAGGTCTTATGGGATAGTGCCCACTCACACCGCCCGTAGACGTTTTATCGATCTCCCTGAATCACTGACAACCGGTCAATTAAGCTGCCAGTACCCCGCCTCAAACAACACGCGATGCAAGTACATAAGTCACGTCTCTGTACCCCTGCAACCCTAACGTCGAACACATAGACGACTAATCCTAGTTCTAGCATGAATAAAAGAATCGATTAACAATTTAATGCACAATCAGTGGGTTGAATCCTCTATAAAATCCTAAGTCTAATTTACAAACAAAACTACATAGACTCGATCACGAAAACGGAACACATTTAGCATTAAATTCCATATATGGAGCTTTTTGACGAAAAGTACGATATTCTGCGGAAAAACCCTCACCTTAGCCAAAACGTATGATAACTGCGGCTTCTGAAGTCCATATGCTAAAACGGATGCAAAATCTGAAATCAGGGCGAATGATCGAGTGAGAACGGCCTTCGAACGACGAAAAACGGTTAAAAGATCATCTGGTCAAAGTCAACAGAAAAGTCAACGGTCGAAGTCAACAGTCAAACCGGTCAACCAGTCAAACCAGACCCAAATCAGACTAATCCGGACTAATATTGAATTAAACCAAAAATTAAGTTAAAACAGAATCAATTTAACAAAACCGGAATTAGGCTAACTAAACCAGAATTAAAACAAACCAGAAATTAAACCAAACCCAAATTGCACTAAACCAGTTATTACACCAGGATTAAACCAACTTAACCTAAATTAATAAACCAGGTGAAGATCGTGCAATGAATTGATGCTGACTTTGCTATCGAACCTCCAAGCACGAGATCACGGCACGGTCGGTGGCTAGCAATGACATGGGTACTGTGACGGTGGCGACAAGGAGGAGGACGTGGCGGTGATAAGATCGGAACAAACATAGCTTATTGGAAGTGGTGGTGATGAGATGGCTGGCGGAGGAAGCAACGGCTAGATCACGACTTCTTCTCCTCATGGTGACCCGCGGCGACTTGTGCTGGCTCAAGTGATGTTCTCCGGTGCTGGCTGGTGTAGCAGAAGCGACGGTGGTGGCAGAAGAGAAGACATTGTGGAGAAGAATGACGGCGGTGGAGAGGAACGTCGGCAGAGTGCAGTGGCGCGTGGTTCCTCCTTCTTCCTCTTCTCACTAACTTTCCTTCTCGATCGCAGGCAGTGCGGCTAAGGTTAACTAATTGAAGTGGGAGATGTATATATTCATACACGTATACATGTGCACTTAAACAATCGAACAAACAAATTAATTAAGGAGAAGTTGGGTCTTTAACGGGCTTAGGAGAAAATTTGAATTGGGCTGGGAAGATGAGTCTGGGGTCGTTACACATACGACGTGTACTCAGCTTCCAGGGCAAGACAACGTTGCCAAGAAATGAAAGCAACCCATTTTGGTCGAAACAGATCACCAAACGGAAACAGTGGAAGGAGTGAAGGCGACTGCGACCAAAGACAAGAGCCAGAACAGCGACAGGCGCACACGGAGGAGCCTACCACAGAAACCGACTTATCGTTTGTTCTACGAACGCTCCTGGAACGGATGGACGAAGTGTCCAAGAATATTGAGAAGAAGATCGATGACCAAGCGGCCATCTGTCGAAGATCGAACGCCAACTCGTCACGGCCATGGCAAAACAAAGAAGCATTTGACCCTTGCCCCATTGGAAAGCCATGGAAAAAAAAGAAACCATCGATCTGAAAGCCCAGAGAAACAAGGAGCGACCCGAACCAGATAAGATACGGCCCAACGATCCCGCAAGAATTCCACTTGGCGCCATTCACACTGCAGATCGCCAGCATCCTCCCATATCGCTCTGAAGTACCATTGATCCCGACCTACGATTGGAGCACGGATCCCCGACGTTAGATAAATATGATCAGCGTGGTATTAAGTGATGCCGACCTCTTTTACGTAGAGCAAGACGCCAACAGATTCGTACTGTTCACCAAAAACTTGGGCGGCTCTGTACGAGAACGGTTCTTGAGTTTGGCCCCCTACTCGATCGGCAGCTACAAACAACTCCTGACGAAATTCCTCTGGAATTGTACGATGCACGCAAGAGAAGAAGCCGAGCTGCACGCAATCATGCAGCGTCTCGGCGAAACACTGAAAGCCTTTATCGAATGTTTCAAAGCAGCCCTAGCCGAGGTCCTAGTAACCGACGAGGTCGCCATTTTACCCCTTCGAAACGCTTTGTACCATGATTCCGCACTCCGGGCCAGTATAAAGAGATGCAAGTCACGAGACCTAGCAGAAGCACTAGGAGAAGCCGACCTCTGTGTGAAAATGGAAGAAGCCAAGGAAAGAGCCTTAGCAACAGCCCGAGAGAACAACGCCGTTGAAGGAAACGCCAGACCACCCAGAACGAACTACGACTACGATGGGGCCGTAAGGATAGGAGATATCAAAAGATTGGCCAACCTGCATTTCGGCAAGATCCTGGCAGAATCACCACGGTCCATATCCGAGGCTGAGTCGGAGAGCCGACGGAGCATACTGCTACCACCATGAGATCTTCGGTCATTAGACCGGGGATTACCGGTAATTAAAATCGATCCTGGAAGCGAATACCGAGCGCAACAACGCACAAGTCCTGATATTCGAAATACTCGAGATCGCTGAGTGCTCCCGCGACCCACATATCCATACGAACAACCGCATAACGATCTCCATGTCGGCCAGCGAGAATGAAGCAAGCACCTAGAAGGCCACCATTGCAAAAGAAAAGAAAAAATCAACCTCTCTTTTTATCGCCTCCACTAAAACTCATTTCAGCTCACACGAATAGTGATGTACACTCCGAAAGGAGCACTTATGTAAAAGTTGACTGATCTCAAAATACCCAACTATTAATTAAACGTACCGATTCGTCCCAGACTATCTACCAAAATAAAAACACACTTCCTGATCAATTGTGTGGAAATAAACGTTCTGCAATGAACATAATTACGGTTAAGAGCGAAAGTTCCAACCTAAAAGCCGGGGCCAGATCCACATTAACCTGAGGGTCGGGAGCGACAACAGAGCGCATTCCCGATCCAAAGTTGTATGAATAAGCCGGGACAATATTCTCGCATCCGACCCATACAAAAATAAGGTCACTAACACTTTGCATGGAAAAGATACATAGATAAATACGAAGGTCATCAAAAGAAGAGTCAACCCAAAAATTTCTTCGAAAGCAGTTCTATTACATCCAAAAGTGACGACTCCGCGATACAAGACTTTACGCAAAAAATCCTAAGTAGCTAAAGGACGCAACGATTTAAAGAAATCTTAGCCTAAACTAAATGTCTGGAAGAGGATCATGACGGATCAGCGAGAAAGCTATATCATCTTCCAAAAGCACCAGAACCTCCACTTCCTCAAATCTGAGTGCCTGCACTGTCACTTCGGCCTTAAGATCAGCGACCCGAACATCGGGAATAGCAAAACTGATAGACCGGAGATGGAGACATTCATACAAAGTCTCACGAGCCCTCTGTTCGTCCAGAAAGACCTCAGCAAGCTCCTCCTTCGGAGTTAGGTAATCCTTAGCCTTCTCCAGCACATGACCAAATCGGGACTGCACAGCAGCATCCATTTTCGTCCTCTCTCTCAGATGCATACGTCCGACTCTTGTTTTGGATGCTCTGGACAAGCGCTTTTTCCCGATCGGCATCTTCAGAAAGTTGCTTCTTCAACTCAAAAATCACAGAGGAGAAGGCGTAGGCCCTGAGAGAAGCAACCTGAGCCTTCAATTCAGCAGCTCCTATACTCGACTGTTGACATACAACATCGCGAGACAAGGAAGCAATCTTTAGCCTGGTGATCGTAGGAACACAGCACGTCGTTAAGTTCCGCAAAACCCTGAAAGGCAAGATGAAAAGTTAGGACGACCGCAAAAAGAAAGAGAGAGGCCGAGTAAAGCAAAAGAAATACCTTCGCAAAATAACTAGATGCTCGCTTGTAACCATCAGCCTTCTCGAGCGAGCTAATGGGAGGATGGCTGACCAACAAACTATTTAGACTCTGAAAGTATTCAGCCACATCGAGGCATCATCACCAAGACGAGCATCAAACGAAACTGAGAAGGACATCTCTTAAGGATTAGCCCGGGTACCTCTTCACTAACTTGGAGGATAAGTCAGTAAGTCAACCGATGAAGAATGAACCACCACAGAACCTCGCCAGTCATAGGAACCTCGGTCGGGAGCGAAGTTGTAAGCCAGATCGAAGGAAGAAGATCGGTCGCATCACGAGAAATGGCCGAAAACTCGACGACCTTACCAGCAGCCGGATCATTCAGCACGGCCGGTGTCGTGGCCACATCAACCTTTCCCCCAACTAGTGAGGAAGAAACCCTTGGTGAAGAAGAACCCCCTCCTGGTTCTTTGGGGGCAGAAGGAACCAAAATCTGAAGAGAATCGTCAAAGCGGATCGAAGCCTGCACAGTCGATTTAGGCAGCGACCCCGAGGAAGGAATAGTGTTGACACATACCGATCTGGGTATCGAAGCTGCATAGTTCGATAGTTTCCTATTGATTGGACTCATCCCGTGAAATCTTTTAATGGAAGGCGGTAAGGCAAACTCCGTAAGACCTGGTAATAGTACAAAACAAATTAGAAGCATTCTCACATACTACAACAAAGATGGATCGAGAAGAATCGACCTATAGAAAGAAGAAGCTTTGCCCTTCGCAACCTTCCTTGCGTAAATTCGGACCTGCGGATGATCCCGTTTACACAAATCTTGGTCCTTAGCCACAACGTGCATGCGACATGTCCTCTTCAGAAATTCACGAGTGTCGAGTTTGTTAAGAGGAGGACGAATTGAACTGAAATTGGAGTACAATTGAGAACAACACCAGTCCGCCTTGATCGTTCTGCAGAAGCCTCAGGATTCGGGTCGGTCCACGAAGACGACGATCCAAGACTCAGCAACTCGGCGGCAGAATATTCAGAATCAGAAGAGGATGCAGAAAATGGATCTGGAACTTGGACCATGATCACAAAAACCAAAGAATCAGGAAACGCCAGAGAAGACAAGCCAAAAATTCGCCGGAGAAGTACCAGAAAAAATGCAATCGAACGGAAAAAGCAGCGACAAGCAACAATACCTCCAGGTGCAGGGGGAAGTTAAGCGTGAAGCCAAAAATTCCAAAAATATGAGAATATAGAAGAATTTATAGTCAAAAGAATGCAACGGTTACCGAAGAAGCGCCGCCAGAAGATCAATCGATATCGTGTCAGATGTGACCCGCCACGGGAGCCGAAAAAGTATCTCCGAAAAACTCGCCCATCAAATCGAGAGGCGACACGTGTAAAGGTAAAGGAAAGTCAACCGGCGCCGATCCGACTAAGGACAAAACGAACGACGATGTAAATATAAAGTTCATGTCTTAGATCTCAAACGATGAACTGGGGGGGGGGGTGAACAATTGTTGGAGGTAGATCTAGGCGACCGCCTAGTCGAACATCAGTGTAAAAAGCGATACGGTAACAATGGGCCTTGGAGATATTAAAATCCAACACCATGAACGAGGAGAGTTATGACAGAAATCCCATCAAGTGGGAATGGGAAAGGGAGCCACGCTAGGTCGGCCTAGCTACAATGATGGGATGAGTGTGTATACTGAAGAGACGCAATGCCACCAGCGTGAGAATCGAAATCCCTGCATACACGTCATGTCAGATGTCTTAAAGAGTCAACCAGAGGATAAAATGGAGGACCAAAGGGGATATAAAGGGAAGGGCACCAAGCAACCGAGGAGGCATCCGATCTCGACTGAGCCTGTCTTTCTTTAATATCTTATTTAAACCAAGAACTTCATTTGCATTAAATCCTCCTAATCAACATCTATCCCTGCCCTTGAGTAGCACTGCAATCTGCTCTTCTCTAACACAAGATAGAGTCACAATATCTATAGCATTATAGCGAAACCGCACATCATCGTTTCCATCATAGTCAAACGGCACATGTAGATGTGGTCCAAATCTCTCTCTTGTAAAAATCAAAACAGACTTAACATATATTTTTTCTCACCCAATCTTTTCCTACCAACAAAGTAGGTGTCTCCCTTCAAAGACACGATGTGTTGAGGAAGAGACCCTATGTCCCAATCATTGACAACGACATCAAGAACCCTCCATGAACTAGACTTAAAACCGTAGATTTCAAAATCATCTATTCGATTGTTGGTATGACATTCGTAACAAACCCAAAACCTCAAGATTTTGTGGTTGTTGTTTCTTTTATCGTATCCAATAGCAACTTCTCTAATATGTGGAAATTCATTAAACTTGGTAAGATCCACCTGACTTGCCCTAAATATGGGTTCCATGCCACGAGCCTTGGCTTATATCCTTGGTGAGGCATAACAATAAGCCCTCACACTGAAAGACCTTAGATATATCTACTTTGTTAAGTAAATTACCTATCTTCTTTAAAGATGGATCAAGCAAGTCTTCATGGAGATTGACGCTAATTAGAGAAAGATCAATAATCATCGTCGCTGTAAAAAAAAGAAATTAGGGTTTTTTTTTAATTTGCCATTCTTTTTATGTGTTAAGCACATATATGGGACTTGTTTATAAGATAATAATTTGTGGCTATTAAATTATAAGATAGTTTCATTATCAATGACAAAAAAATGTATAGTGAAGTATAAAGTAGTAATGATTTACTATCATATGGAAATAGTGAACTGTAAATAAATCAATAGTTGACTATCTTGATAACAAAAGTAACTGTGTTTTCATCAAAACAACAATATACTGGAATATATACTACTATTAGTTTACTATATACAAAAAAGTTTATTATTGGAAAGAGATAGTTAACTATAAACAAAGATAAGCACCTATAAAAAAACCAATAGTGACTTTCGGAACGATATACTAATACTTATCTTATTACCTTGTTCAGAGTTGTTGTTTGCATCTCCATCTTCGGGTTCACTATATTCAGATTGCTTATTGTCCTGAAAATGAAATTAATAGTTCACAATATATAAAATAGTTTTTTTTTTGTTAACATCAATAAACAAGTAACTAAAACGATTAAACAAGCCAAACTGGAGCCTCAGCATCAACATGAATTATGCTTGTCGGGTAAGACCTAGCACTCCTTGCTAATTTATCCGCTCTTGAGTTGGTTAACCGCAGGATATGAATAATCGCAAAACTTTCGAAGAGTTCTTTACACCGCTGTAATTCATCTAAACGAACTGAAAAGGCCGACCATAACATTGGTTTCAACACCATCTTCACCAGCTCTAAATAATCTGTAGCAAAGGTAACCTCAATAAAGTGTAAGATACTCATGCACTCCATTGCCCATATAAGCGCTTCAAACTCGGCATGTAAAGGAGATAAACTACCCCGAACATTTTGGGCTCCCATCATAAGTCCCGACCCCGGAGCCTCCGTAACCCACCCTTGACCCGAGAACCCATCACCTTCTTTCCAAGAACCATCAACTTGGCAATATCTTCCTTGGATGATCTAATGCATATCACCAGTACCCATCCCTAGTGGGATCTCCTCCGATGAAAAGGACTCCTCAAGAATCTGTGCTTCTGCCCATCTAAGGGCTTCCGCTTCCGCGGTTTAAACAATGTCTCTAGCATCTCTGTTAATGTTGTTAAAACCCTTATCATTTCGACCTTTCCAAATGTACCATAGAACCATGGATATGTCAGTACCCTATCATCCGATGGTAATCTCCAAAATAAATATTCTATGTTCAAAAAAAGAGGTGTCCCCGGGAAAAAACCTTGGATTTGACGGCAGTTGGGATAAAGCTCAAACTTGCACTGCCGGAGGGCAGTCGAAAAGAACATGGTTAAGAGTCTCCACTTCCATTCCACATCGTACATACTGTGTATCACACTTAATCCCTCTAGAATTAAGATTACCGAGAACCAGTAAGCATCCCAAAATTGCTTGCCACATAAAGTGTCTAAGCTTTGGAGGACACCTCACCTGCCAAGTAAATGCTTGTAAAGGTTTTAAATCCGGCCCAAAAACCGGTGAACCTCGGTTGTCATCCCTCAACTCCCTTTCTGTTTTGTACCCCGACTTTACGGTATAAATCCCAGACTTTGTGTAGTGCCATCCGTATGTATCCGGTCGATGACGCCTACTAATCGGTATACCCAAAATAATGAATGCAGCTTGTGGAAAAAAACGATCCTTAACCAAATTGACCTTCCAGTTCATAGTATGCTCATCAATCAAATGACTGACTAGAAGTTGTGGATAGTGAATAATAGTTTTTGGTAAAGCTGGTCTCAGACGGAGAGCCGGGAGCCAGGGATCATTCCAAACTGAAATAGATTGCCGTGTTCCAACTCTATTGATTAGTCATTTTTTAACCAGAGATTCAGCTGAGGTAATACTGCGCCACCCATATGATGGAGAGTGTGAGCGAATAGGATCCAGAGGACCCACATTCCAAAAATAAAGAAGTCGGTTTCTCAATTAACCTCCACAACTGTTTCGCTAGTATAGCAGTTTTAAACTACTCTAACATTCGGAAACCCAAACCGCCGTCTATCTTACTCCGGCACAACTTGTCCCACGACATCCAATGCATGCCTCTCGTTGATCCTCCCGAACCCCACCAGAATTGAGCTACCGCACTTCTGAGCTTAGAGTTTATATTTTTAGGCACTCTGAAGCAAGACATAATGTGTGTAGGGAATGTTGTCGCTACCGATTTAATCATGACTTCATTACCCCATTTGGAAAGCAATTTCGGTGTCCACCCATTTACAAGAGATAATATCCTGTCATGGAGGAAACTGAACACCTGAGTCTTACCTCCCCCAAAACTCTCTGGAATTCCTAAATAAGAACCCATTCCACCCAGCCTTGAGATCCCGTGTAACGATTTAATCTCTTCTTTGACACCCTCATCCACCAAATGACCAAATTATAATGATGATTTGTCAGAATTAATCTTTTGGCCCGAAGCCAGCTCATAATCTCTAAGAATACGTAAATAACCTGACATTCTTCCATAGTTGCACGACAGAAAAAATGACTGTCATCAGGAAATAAGAGATGTGAAATAGGAGGACTAGCTCTTGCCACCTTGAGACCCGTTAACAACTTCACTCTCTCAGCCTCCTTAATATTTGCAATCAAGGCTTCCGTACATAAAATGAAAAGATACGGGAGAGAGGGTCACCCTGCCTTAGCCCTCTGTTTGGCTTGATGAGACCCTTAGGTTGTCCATTAAGAAGGACTTTGTATTGAACCGATGTAATACACTGCATAATTCTTGTGATCCATTGCTGCAAAAATCCCATCTTGGAAAGGACCTTTTCAATAAAAACCCATTCCACCCGGTCATAAGCCTTACTCATATCTGTTTTAATTGCCAAGAATTGATTTTTACATGAAGAATTTGTACGTAGTCCATGGAACATTTCCTGCGCAATCCAAATGTTATCTGAAATCAAACGACCCGAGACAAATGCCGATTGAATCTCGGAGATATGATCTGGAAGTAAAACCTTTAATCGTTGACACAACACCTTCGAAATAATTTTATACCCCACATTACAAAGACAAATAGGCCGTAACTTTGTCATCCTATTAGGACGCTCAGTTTTTGGAATCATACATATATTTGTCAAATTCAAACGGGCATCCATATTGACTGATCTTAAGAAATCGTTAACCAGGTGCAAGACATCCGTTTTTGTGTAAGGCCATGATTGTTGGAAAAATAAAGCTGTCATCCCATCCGGCCCGGAGCCTTTTCTGGATGCATCATAAATAAAGCCGCTCTTACGTCCTCCTCCGTAGCCAAAGCCATGAGTAGGTCATTCATCGATCCGTAATTGATGAAGGCATTACTCGCAAAATTTCATCAAAGTCAGACTGGTCCGTAGATGTAGAGATATCCATAAAATAATCCACGACAACTTTCTCAATCCCCGTGTCTGTCACTACCCACTGTCCCTGCTCATTGTGTAGGCCCACAATTATATTCCGTACTCTCCGCTGTTTAGTTAACGCATGATAGAATTTAGTATTTTGATTCCCTGCTCGATGCCACATATTCCTACTCTTCTGTTGCCAAAACAGTTCCTCATCTTTGTACGCCTCTTGCAGTTTGCGTGAAATATCTAGAACCTCCTCTGTTGTCCTAGTATCAACATTTTGTATATCCTCCAAAGCCTTCTGGAGCAGTTTAATCTGTTCCTTGCCATACAGTAGATTATTGTGCCTCCATTTTGACAACTCATGTCGACAGCTCCGAATTCTGTCAACAAAATTTCCACCCCTCCTCCATTGACTATCCCCCCAACCTCGAGAGATAGTTTCCATTAATCCTTCCTATCCAATCCAGCGTTTATCAAATCTGCATTGACTTATTTTCTTACGAGCCTGCACCTCAAGATTTGCCACAATAGGTCTATGATCTGAACCCACCATTCCCAGATATTCCACAAAACACGAAGGAAACATATTATCACATTCGACATTGGCTAACGCCCTATCCAAACGACACCGAATAAGTTTTTTCCCTCTTCGACCCCTCCATGACTGTGTATTTCATACTGAAGGAAAATCCAAGAAACCACAATGCATAATCATATTATTGAAATCGACAAAAGACGACACATGTCTTAAGGATCCACCCTGTTTTTCATGATTCGCAACAATTTCATTCAAATCCCCAATAACCAACCAAGGATCGTTTCTAAGCAGACCAATCCTCGTCAGTCTTTCCCAAACAGCATTCCTGAATTTTTGGACTGGTTCTCCATAGACAAAAGAAATATACAGCTTCTGACCCTGATACTCCATTTCCACGTCAATAATCCTTTTATTCGCAGTCAGAATATTAACATTATAACCATCATTATAATATAACGTGAGGCCACCACTTGATCCTTATGGATCCACCGTGAATAATTTATCAAACCCAAAATAACTTTGAAAACCCTGCACAAAGGCAAAATCTTGTTTGGTCTCGGAAAGAAATAAGAACTAAGGCTTATACTTGAACCATATCTCTCTCAAGTAGGTAATGGTCCATTTACTACCCATTCCTAGACAATTCCAACTGAGAATCCACATTTAATAATTTCTAAAGAGTATTAGCCACAGTTGGGGTATAAAGAGACCCATATCCTGTATATTTGGCACACTAATTATTACATGTATCCATATAATGTAAAAATAATGGGTGATACTTTTTATTTTTAATTTTTACATTTGATTTAAATACAATTATTTGGTAAGACAAATAAATAATTAAGTTTTTTTTGGGTTTCTTCATCAAATTATCCAAACTATAATTATTTGATTTGGACAGACAGGTTTGTCTACTTTATTTTAATAATTGTGAAATTAATTCTTTAAAATAAAAAAATTATTTTATAAAAATTAATGGTATCATTTTTAATATTTAAAACTTGTAAATATGCATATATATATATATATATAAATCAATAAGCATTCTATATAATCATGCTATAACTATATAACTAATAGAATATTATATAGTATTATCATCTATTTCAAATAAAATGATTAATATGTCCCAAATTTTAACTTTCACAAATATATTTTTCATACAAAATAGAAAAAACGAACTAAAAATATCTAGTCCGTTCTCATACCATATTAAAACTATATATTATATTTATTCCAAAACTAAAACTCTTAACACATCTTAAACTTCTAAATTTACAAATATATATTATTAAAAAATTTAATATTTAAAAAAACAAATTCTAGTATAAAAATTAATAATTCACTACATAAAAATTGTTAACTATAATTGTGTATATGACAATAGTTACCTCAAACGTATTTTCATCCTCGGGTCTAGTATATTCAGATTAGTTACCATTAGATTTGTTACCTCATACGTATTTCCATCTTTGGGTCCAATATCTTCAGATTCGGTACCTTGAAACATATTCTCATTGAAAAAGGAGAAAAAGACAGAAATTTTTAAAAAGAGTCTAGAGAAGGAAAGATTCATGGAGGTTCGGAGAAAAAAAAAAAAAAAGAGGCGAATGAGATGACAAAAAAAGGAGGCAAGAGACCATAACGATTAGGGTTGTCAGTAAAAAAAATCACTTAAATATTGTTAAGAGGTATAATCGGAAATAAACATTCAAATTATGTTATTTACTTAAATTTGTAACCATATATGTTAGTTTCTTAACTTTTATCCTCAGACTATTACACCACCAAATTTCCCATTAAATTATTATTTTATATGGAAATTCCGTATCTAATTTGGATCTAGTTTCATATGTTTTTTTTCTTCTAATTTCCAAAACAGAGCAACCACACCACTTGCATTTGTTTCTTTCAAGTGTTAATATGTTTGCTTCTTATTTTGCTCTTTGCATGTATGGTAAGAGAGCTCAAATCAAAACACATGACATCTTTACTTAAGATCAGTTTTCTTTACTCAAGAAGTATCAGATCACTTCTTTTATGTACATAAAAACGTATAATTAAGCTCAGCCATATTCCTAAATCTGTTGGAGAGATTCTTCAATTTGAGTTTTTGTTTATATCAGTACAAAAAAATCTATTTATTAGGAATGTACGTATTAAAAATGTATCCCTGAATATTATTTAGGAAAGTTTTTCTAAACGTTTACAAAGTTTTTCTGATTTTTCATTTTATCAAGGGAAATTATGTGATATAATACTTATGTGATCCAAATTCAATAACTAACTGACATAGTATGCAAATTAAGTAACTAATATAATATCAATGTAAATTTCCAATTATACCCCTTGTACTCGAATCCATTTCATCCAACGACTCAACCAGTGATAGTTACACAACCAACTAGCGAGTTCCATCTTCAAACCATATCACTTCCACAGTTTGTTTGAGTTGAGAGAGTCACACGACCAGCAGCATAAATCCATCAACCTATCCTTCGCTTGTGGCCGTATCATTTATTCTTCTTTTTTACCTTACCATCTATTGTAAAATGTTTCCCTCTTACAAAGCTATGTCTGTACTCAGATGAATTGCATAATTAGGAAATGAAGAGGATACTCCAATGTCGAGAGATAACTAAGAATTCTGCAGCCGCATCCCATTTGATCCAACCATGTAATATAACCCCAAGGAAAACAAATGAAAAAAGTCATCCTACAATAAAACTTTACACACGAAACTGCAGTCTATGTTGTGATAACTAATAATACTAATTGGAATGGATGCAAAAGTGTTATATGTTTAACCAGGGGCGGAGCTACTCTTAGAAAAGTGGGCCGGGTCAGCTGCCCCCAGTGTTTAAAAAAAAAAAATTTAATTTTGTTTTTTTGTTGCTCCCACTAAAAATTGTATTTCTGCCCTTTTGTTTTTCCTTTTTAATATTAGACCAAACTAAAAGAATTAGATGAAAGCCCAAAAAAACTTTTTATTTTAACAAACCCACAACATTTAAACTTTAAGTAACCAATTAGTATTAATTGATATAGAAAATATGTTAATCCAGAAGTCTATAGCATTAATTTGTAATATAACCCTAAGCAAAACAAATGAAAAAAGTCATCCTACAATAAAACTTTACACACGAAACTGCAGTCTACGTTATGATAACTAATAATACTAATAGGCGTGGATGCGGAAGAGTGTTTTATGTTTAACCAAAAGCTGGTAATTATACTCTCCCCTTTACAATGACAATCCAACCAGAACACCATATAACTGTTACCTCGAGGCTCGAGCTTTGTTGCCTACAAATATATATATATATGAGCCTGAGATCTGAAGACTATTAGAGAAAGTGTATACGCATCTTTACTACATTTTAGGCGGTTTTTACTAAACATACATACGCATAATTCTTTGTTTCAAAAAGCCATGCACAAGGTTTTGTCATAAAGCAATAAAGTTCATCCCTTGACATATACAGATGTTACTATCAATATGTACTACCACTGCCAGTGTCCAAGGTAAAAATAAAATAGACATTCTTAAACTCTACCTCCTATGTGGGTAAAGTAAAAAACCACCGTAGAGACAAGAAAATAATAAATTCAAGAAATAATTGGTCTTAATTAGCTTCATTTTCTTCTTTAAACACTATCAAAGATAAAATTAAAAAAAAAAAAATCAGATATCAGAGACTATTTGGCTTTAGAGAAATTTACACTCTAGATGACTTTCTATGAGTTTCTTTACAATCTGAAGACTTTTGGCTTGTGAGAGACTTTTTCCTTGTGAAATTCTTTTTTTACCCACAAATTTTAGTTACTCTTTCTTTCTTTTCCTGTGCCTTCTTTTTTTCATTTCCGATTAGTTTTTTTTTCTTTTTGAGTAATACCACCACATATCCCCCAATAACACCATATTTAGTTTTTCGCTTTTGACACTATTCACTATCCAAAAAAAGACAAAAAACTCCTCCATTAAATGAGTTAATTCAATATAACCCCTACTAGTTTTTTTGTCCTTTTTCTTTAGATATTTTTTCTTTACCAGTTCTAAAAAGACGATTCAAACATAAACCAAAAGACATTGAAGACAAAAAAAAAGCAAAGGGAGAAGAAAGAACGAAGCTATGGCGGACCAACTTACAGCCGCGCAGATCTCCGAGTTCAAGGAAGCCTTTAGCCTCTTCGACAAATACGACTACAGTCAAATCTCTTCTCACTCCATTTTCAATTTCTGTGATTGCTTTTTTTTTTAAATTTTCGTCTTCGATCGATGCTTTATACATGACAGAACGAGGATCATATGTCTCTGAGTCGGTAATCTCTTTAGATTTGGTGTTATTATCCTATTTTGTACCCTTTAATTTGTTGTATTTTGTCAGAACTTTCGTCGCTTTTTTCGATGTTCTGTGGATTTAGTTTTAGATTGCTTTCGCCGATAACTTGTAATCCATATAATTTATTTACTGGTAATTGAAATATATGATAGCTTTTTTGATTTTCTGTGGATTTAGTTTTAGATTGCTTTCGCCGATAACTTGTAATCCATCTACTTTGTTTAGTAGTCATTGAAATATATGATAACTTTTTCGATTTTCTGTGGATTTAGTTTTAGATTGCTTTCGCCGATAACTTGTAATCCATCTACTTTGTTTACTGGTAATTGAAATATATGATAACTTTTTTGATTTTCTGTGCTTTCGCCGATAACTTGTAATCCATCTACTTTATTTACTGGTAATTGAAATATATGATAAATTATGGTAGTTATCACGATAACCTATATAAAGCATAACTTATCCATGGTATTTTCCGGATAACAATTTAGTGTTTATCAGGAACAGTTGTCAAAAATATAGTATCTAAGTAAGTTATATTCGTTGTGATTAGGGTTTAAGTCTAGGGTTTAGGGTTGTGGATTTGGTTTTAGATTGAATTTGCCGATAACTTTGTGATCCATCTGCTTTGTTTACTTGTAATTGATATATATGATAACTTGTGTTAGTTATCACGGTAACATATATAACACATAATTTATCTATTTATATTTTCTGGATGTGGATTTGGTTTTAGATTGAATTTGCCGATAACTTTGTAATTCATCTCCTTTGTTTACTTGTAATTGATATATATGATAACTTGTGTTAGTTATCACGGTAACATATATAACGCACAATTTGACTTATCTATTGTATTTTCCGGATAACAATTTAGTGTTTATCAGGAACAGTTGTCAAAAATATAGTATCTAAGTAAGTTATTTCGGTGGGATTAGGGTTTAAGTCTAGGGTTTAGGGTTGTGGATTTGGTTTTTGATTGAATTTGCCGATAACTTTGTAATCCATCTTCTTTGTTTACTTGTAATTGATATATATGATCTAAATAACTATTTACATAAATTAGGTTCTAAAACATCTCCTAAAATTTTCTTCATAACATTTAATCTTAATATGGTATGTGTTATCACATAACAATATATATTTAAATTGAATAACATCTAACTTTATTATTTCGTTATCAGGAAACCCATTGTCTTATATCTAGTTTGCTCAATTAAATGTCATCATTTGATCTATTTATGCAGATTATATTGAAGATACCTGATATCCTATTTGTTGACAATATCAAGAAATTGTGGGGAACAAAGCATTAAATGAGAGTTGGCTGAAGAAAAACAAAATTTAAATAGGATCTCTAGGGTATATGTGAGCCGATTTTTGGTAGGGGTAACAAAGACTACATTTGGCCACAAAATTAAGAGATCACCAATTTCAGATTATTGATGGTCATGGATCCAATTAAATGGTCAATTGGGAATATCTACCCATTTCACTCTTTCTTTTTTCCATTTGTTTATTTTCTTTTCCACACCACGAGATGACCTTTTTTTTGCCTTTGTTTTTTTCTTTCTCATTCTTTTCCCCTTTTTATATACTTTATCATTTACTCCCTCTACATCAATTTGATTATGTCAGTTTTTCTAAGAAATTTAAACTATTTTTTAGTTTATAAAAAGAACTATAGTTTTTTATCTATATTTTGATATCCACTTTGACATATTTTAGCTATTTATGAATAAAACTTGTGGACATAGACAATCATTCATGCATTGCTCCTCATCGAAGCAAAAAGAAATGAACACAACAATCGTGGACACGAACAACCATTGATGGAGAATCCGCACATGAATGGTTGTCTGTGTACACAGTTGTTGTGTCTACTTCTGTTTTGGTTCGAAGATGGGGAATGCATGAATTGTTATCCCTGTCCACGGATGTTGTGTCTACATTTTTTATCTTCGAGGAGGGGAAAACCGCTCATTAATGGTTGTATGTGTCCACGGATGTTGTGTCCACATTTTTTATCTTCGACGAGGGGGAAACCGCTCATGAATGGTTGTATGTGTCCACGGTTATTTGTGTCCACTTCTTTTTTGCTTTGAATAGTGGAATGCATGAATTGTTTGTCTGTGTCCACGACTGTTGTGTCTACTTTTTTTTTTTCTTTTTGAGTAATACCACCACATATCCCCCAATAACACCATATTTAGTTTTTCGCTTTTGACACTATTCACTATCCAAAAAAAGACAAAAAACTCCTCCATTAAATGAGTTAATTCAATATAACCCCTACTAGTTTTTTTGTCCTTTTTCTTTAGATATTTTTTCTTTACCAGTTCTAAAAAGACGATTCAAACATAAACCAAAAGACATTGAAGACAAAAAAAAAGCAAAGGGAGAAGAAAGAACGAAGCTATGGCGGACCAACTTACAGCCGCGCAGATCTCCGAGTTCAAGGAAGCCTTTAGCCTCTTCGACAAATACGACTACAGTCAAATCTCTTCTCACTCCATTTTCAATTTCTGTGATTGCTTTTTTTTTTAAATTTTCGTCTTCGATCGATGCTTTATACATGACAGAACGAGGATCATATGTCTCTGAGTCGGTAATCTCTTTAGATTTGGTGTTATTATCCTATTTTGTACCCTTTAATTTGTTGTATTTTGTCAGAACTTTCGTCGCTTTTTTCGATGTTCTGTGGATTTAGTTTTAGATTGCTTTCGCCGATAACTTGTAATCCATATAATTTATTTACTGGTAATTGAAATATATGATAGCTTTTTTGATTTTCTGTGGATTTAGTTTTAGATTGCTTTCGCCGATAACTTGTAATCCATCTACTTTGTTTAGTAGTCATTGAAATATATGATAACTTTTTCGATTTTCTGTGGATTTAGTTTTAGATTGCTTTCGCCGATAACTTGTAATCCATCTACTTTGTTTACTGGTAATTGAAATATATGATAACTTTTTTGATTTTCTGTGCTTTCGCCGATAACTTGTAATCCATCTACTTTATTTACTGGTAATTGAAATATATGATAAATTATGGTAGTTATCACGATAACCTATATAAAGCATAACTTATCCATGGTATTTTCCGGATAACAATTTAGTGTTTATCAGGAACAGTTGTCAAAAATATAGTATCTAAGTAAGTTATATTCGTTGTGATTAGGGTTTAAGTCTAGGGTTTAGGGTTGTGGATTTGGTTTTAGATTGAATTTGCCGATAACTTTGTGATCCATCTGCTTTGTTTACTTGTAATTGATATATATGATAACTTGTGTTAGTTATCACGGTAACATATATAACACATAATTTATCTATTTATATTTTCTGGATGTGGATTTGGTTTTAGATTGAATTTGCCGATAACTTTGTAATTCATCTCCTTTGTTTACTTGTAATTGATATATATGATAACTTGTGTTAGTTATCACGGTAACATATATAACGCACAATTTGACTTATCTATTGTATTTTCCGGATAACAATTTAGTGTTTATCAGGAACAGTTGTCAAAAATATAGTATCTAAGTAAGTTATTTCGGTGGGATTAGGGTTTAAGTCTAGGGTTTAGGGTTGTGGATTTGGTTTTTGATTGAATTTGCCGATAACTTTGTAATCCATCTTCTTTGTTTACTTGTAATTGATATATATGATCTAAATAACTATTTACATAAATTAGGTTCTAAAACATCTCCTAAAATTTTCTTCATAACATTTAATCTTAATATGGTATGTGTTATCACATAACAATATATATTTAAATTGAATAACATCTAACTTTATTATTTCGTTATCAGGAAACCCATTGTCTTATATCTAGTTTGCTCAATTAAATGTCATCATTTGATCTATTTATGCAGATTATATTGAAGATACCTGATATCCTATTTGTTGACAATATCAAGAAATTGTGGGGAACAAAGCATTAAATGAGAGTTGGCTGAAGAAAAACAAAATTTAAATAGGATCTCTAGGGTATATGTGAGCCGATTTTTGGTAGGGGTAACAAAGACTACATTTGGCCACAAAATTAAGAGATCACCAATTTCAGATTATTGATGGTCATGGATCCAATTAAATGGTCAATTGGGAATATCTACCCATTTCACTCTTTCTTTTTTCCATTTGTTTATTTTCTTTTCCACACCACGAGATGACCTTTTTTTTGCCTTTGTTTTTTTCTTTCTCATTCTTTTCCCCTTTTTATATACTTTATCATTTACTCCCTCTACATCAATTTGATTATGTCAGTTTTTCTAAGAAATTTAAACTATTTTTTAGTTTATAAAAAGAACTATAGTTTTTTATCTATATTTTGATATCCACTTTGACATATTTTAGCTATTTATGAATAAAACTTGTGGACATAGACAATCATTCATGCATTGCTCCTCATCGAAGCAAAAAGAAATGAACACAACAATCGTGGACACGAACAACCATTGATGGAGAATCCGCACATGAATGGTTGTCTGTGTACACAGTTGTTGTGTCTACTTCTGTTTTGGTTCGAAGATGGGGAATGCATGAATTGTTATCCCTGTCCACGGATGTTGTGTCTACATTTTTTATCTTCGAGGAGGGGAAAACCGCTCATTAATGGTTGTATGTGTCCACGGATGTTGTGTCCACATTTTTTATCTTCGACGAGGGGGAAACCGCTCATGAATGGTTGTATGTGTCCACGGTTATTTGTGTCCACTTCTTTTTTGCTTTGAATAGTGGAATGCATGAATTGTTTGTCTGTGTCCACGACTGTTGTGTCTACTTTTTTTTTTTCTTTGAGGAAGGAGAATACGCGCATCAATGGTTGTTCGTGTGCACGATTGTTGTGTCCATTTCTTTTTGCTTCGATGAGGAGCAATGCATGAATGATTTTCCGTGTCCACGCCATTTGTGTCCACAAGTTTTATTCATAAATAGCTAAAATATATCAAAGTGGATATCAAAATATAGATTAAAAAAACTATATATAGTTCTTATTATAAAATCAAATATAGTTTATGTTTCTTCAAAAATCTGAAATAATCAAATTAATATAGAGGGGAGAGATGCTAAAATATCTAAAAGAAGAGAAAAAAAGAAAAGAAAAAAAACTGAATCGAATGGAAAAGGCAAAAAAACATAAAAGTTGAATAACAATAAGGAGGGTAAAAGGGGAAGTTCAGGTGCTGAAGGACGCAAGAAAGTCCTCCACATGCTGAAAGTCCCTAATCTGTTACAAAAGTAAGAATAAGTCACCCAATATGTGACTTTCTCTTGGCTTTAAATATGCGATACAATATCACAAGGACAACAACACGAGGGGATGGGTGCAATTCTCAAGATCGCAACTACAAAGAAGTAAGTCCAAAAACCAACTACAGGGGATCATACTCAAATTCAGTTTCTGATCAAAAGGACATGAGAAAACTTTGAAGGAAGAAAAAAATGAATGAAAAAGGGACGAAAACTTTCTTTTTTATCTTTTGCCACCGGCAGCAACTGGACCTTTATGTATCTGCACCGAACTTGGAACATAAGAGCACATAAGTGGCCGATTAATAGGTTCCCCGAGATCCATTTTTTTGTAGCATTCATCCTCTCCAATCATGTAAGCTATGTTGTTGTTATGTTTTTTTCTGTCTCTAACACAAACCACCATAACCTTCTTCTCTTCTTCAACAAAGAAGAAACTCCCACGTTCATGTGCAATATATCTTATTGGACCAAGGTGCTTCCATCTTTTACTGACAAGAACTTCCTCCACGACACTGCGTTGGGCTTGATCTTAGTTGTAATCCATATCTCCAGCTCATATATATCTCTGTGCTTAAGTAGAACTGCAATATGCTCTTCTCTAACAAAAGATAGAGTCACAGTCACTACAAGAAAACAGCCTGTTCCAGACGGCCGGATTCGTGGGAAATTCGTCAGGAAACACAGGTTCCGAAGAATTTCTGATGGATTTAACCGTTGGGTCTAGATTGTCGGAAATTTAATTTTGTCAGAAATTCGTCGGTCTTTTCCAACCGGTTTTCGACGGCACTAAAATCTCCGACGAATATCCGATGATTTATTTATTATCGGGAATGTCATTGGAACGTCGTCGGCACAATGAATACCGAGGACATCCCGAGAAGATACTGAAAACCAGTTTGTCACCCTATTCCTGAGGCCAATGAATATTTCTCGACGGTTTTGCGACAGTATTTTCCCAACCATTTTCTGAGGGAGCTAGTCCTGACAGATTCCCGACGGATGTAATCCCATCAGATTCTCGACAGATGTATTCCCGACAGTTTCCCGACGAATTTATTACCGACAGATTCCCGACGAATATTGCTGACTTCTCTTCCGTTTCTGCTTTTGCTGACTCCAATAACGAATATTGTCTTCCATGTTTTCCAAAGGGGTTGAATCCATCTGTGGATAACCCGAGGTATATGTTCCTTGCCTCCTCTTTAAAATCTGGATACTTATTTTGAAAATGTTTCCAGGCTTCTGCATCAGAGGGATGTGCGATGTCTCCATTAAATATATGTTTTGCAGGCAATCTCATAGGTCCTGCCGTCTGCTCAGATTGATATAACCTCTTCAACCTCTCTGTTATCGGCAAATACCACATCCTTTTATACGGAACATGTACTCTGCCACTTGTTTCTTGATACCGAGTTTTGTGACAAAAGCGACACTTCAAGCGATTTTCATCCTTTCTCCAATAGATCATACAATTGTCAACACACACATCTATCATGTGATACGACAATCCAAGACGAGCTACAAGTTTCTGAACGTCGTAGTATGAAGCCGGTGAGATATTATCTTCAGGTAAAATATCTCTCACAAAATCAGCTATTGCATCCACACAATCTTCCGCCAAATTGAAATCTGTCTTTATAGTCATCAACCTGGTTGCAGCTGATAGAGGTGATATTCCATCTCTACATCCTTTGTATAAAGGTTGCTTAGATGCATTAAGCATATAAAAAAATATTCTAGCTTCTAAATTAGGTTCTTATATTCTATCACCATCCTCGATATACGATGTTATATTTTCACGAAACATATCATTCACCATCTGAACAGTACCTACGTTTACATCTACTTCCGGTGTTGGTTCCTCTAACCTATCTGAAATACTATTTACACTATTTGAAGTGCTACCATAATATTGCACCATTAAATCATTTTCTCCGTGTGAATACCAAATCTTGTAACCAGACATAAATTCGTTTCTAAATAAATGATTCCATACTTCCCTAACAAGTATTAATCTATAATTTCGACATTTAGTACAAGGACAATACATTTTACCGTATTCTGATGTCATGCTATTGTTTGATGCAAACGTCATGAACTCCTCAACACCTTGTTTTTGAATTCAACCGTCAGTTGACCCGTCGCTGGATCTTCCCGTGGTTTATCTATACATGATCGAAAATAATTATAAGGATTTGAAGAACACATTTTTTTTGTTTTTATTTTGTTTATGTTGTGATTTATGAATGGGGGATGAGCTATTTATAATAGATTTGTAATGAATTTCCGACACATTCCCGACAGATTCCCGACAAAAATTGAAATTTCAAACGGCTCTAAAACGGCTATATTAAGGGATATATTTCCTCGGCAATGCGTCAGAAATTCGATGCACTTTCTATTCCCCGACGGATTCCCGACGAAAACAAAAAAAAAACAATTTTTCTTTTTCCGTCGGAAATTTGTCGGGAACATCTGAGATTTTCCCAATGAATTCCCGACGGATAGTAAAAGTGCTAAAAACAATACAATGGCTAATTTAACGTCTATATTAACAGATACATATTCTCAAATTTTCCTTAGGAATTCGTCGCCAATTCCCGACGAACCTATTTCCTCACGAATTTGTCGGGAAGTCCCGACCAATTACCGACGAGTATAAAAAAACTATCGATTCTCTTTTTTCGTCGGTAATGCATCGGTATTTCTCAACCATTTTCCGTCTACCGTTGTTTTGTTGGAAAATACCAATGGATTTCCGACGAATTGTCGTGTTCTTGGGATTCCGTCGGGAATCGGTCTGGATATTCTGACTACCTTTGTCACCGTTGGAAAATTCGTAGGATGTTTCCTTGTAGTGAGAGTCTTTAACATCATAGCCAAACGGCAGATGTAGATGTGGTCCAAATATCTCTCTTGTAAAATCAAAACATACTAACATATATTTTTTCTCACCCAATCTTTGCCTAGCAACAAAGCAGGTGTCTCCCTTCAAAGACACGCTGTGTTGAGGAAGATACCCTATGCCCCAATCATTGGCAGCGACATCAAGAACTCTCCATGAAGTAGACTTAAAACAGTAGATTTCACAATCAGCTATTCGATTTTTGGTAAGACGTGAATAGTTAGCTTCACATTCATTGAAGCCAAACCATATATACCTTCCAGCTTAGCAGTAGAATAAAATCTGAGGGTGTTGCATTATCGATGCGTCACTAAGACCTTTGTCAATAACGCTAACAAGAACAGAAACACTGGTGTAGAAAATGCTATATATATATGCCATCAAGTTAATTGAACCGAAAAGACTGGTTCCAGAAACGCCTGAAATTAAATGAGCAGTTGCATAGATACTGCTGTTAGTATTTCCTGAACGACTTGGGTGCTAGTTAATGAGAAAATGCTCGAGGAATTAATGAATTTACAAGAAAATTAAAATCGACAGACAAATTGAAATCGACGGAGAGAAATTCGACTGAGAGAGATTGAGATCGAATGAGATATTGAGATCGATGAGAGAATTTCAAAGTCCACGTCGCGCATATTTTTTTCCTTTGTTGCGCATATAATGTGATGTAAGAAGGAATGACAAAATAGTCAATTTTCCTCACTAATTAAACTTTAAAGTTATTTCTCCCTTTTCTTATATATTTTGGTAACAAAAACTTGAAAGTGGTTTAATTTAGGGTATTTCTCTATTTAAAATTCTGGATGAAAATAAATTTTGAAATTTTTATGTTTAAAAATGTCTTCACATTAATATTTTCTTGTGATGCATATCTAGTTTTTTTTTTGTAAATTGATTGTGAATAAACAATCTGATCAACCTATAACATAAGATAATACTCTCTCTGTCCCAAAATATAGGATGTTTTAGGCTTTTCTTTGGGAAAATCACATTTTAAACCATCAAGGTGACAAAAGCTAGCACTTTAAACCTCAGAGGTTTGATACTAACACTCTAAACCCTCAAACCAATTTTCCTAACATATTAAACTTTCAAATTAGCATCTGTCTTTGCGCCGCCGAAATATTTAACGGAACAGTAACTCCATCGACGGAATAATTAACAGACATTAATTAAATTAAAAACATGATAATTATTCTTAAGTTCTGTCTTATTTTGCAATTAACTCATTTATGGGTTAAAAAAAAATTCTCAATCAATTTGAGATTTAGGGTTCGTGAGAGAGAAAAAGAAATCGATTTGGATACATAAAATATTGAAGAGAAGCTGAAGAGATAAAATCAACATCACCAAAGATTGAAAGAGAGAAAGGTGTATAGGTTGATGCTCTTGTTTGTTCTTAATCGTTATTGTCTTTCATAATTTTTTTTTTTTGTTCTGGGACCATGTTGGGTCTTTCTTCTCAATCTCAGACCATGTTATTTCTTCAAACCATGTTAGTTATTTGTTCTTAGTCAACATGTTAGTTCTTTCTTTCTTCTTCTTAATCGATGTATAGGAGACCAAAACATGAATTAAATAGGACAATAGAATTGATATTATAATTCTGAAAAGATGAAACAAAAACCACTAATGGATTATATTCAAAAAAAAAAAAACCACTAATGGATAGCCGATAATGTTTCCAAGAAGAACCAAAACCAGTTCAAAACAACAAAAACAAAAACAAACTTTCCAACTCACGGTTCTCACACTGATTTTTCCAAGGTATTTGTAGTCTCCATCTTCCATTTTCATACTTCCACCGAAGTGGATTATGACATTTAATTTCACACTGTCGAATAAATGTTAAAATTAAAAAGCAATAACGACAAAAAAAAAATTTTCGAACCCAGAATTTCCCACATCGAGAATTTCGAACCCAGAATTTTGAAACCTTATCTCATTTTGATTCTCTCTGTGATTTCTTGCTTTCAATCTTCGCCTTCTCTCTATCTCTATTCAGTTGTCGATTTTGTCTCTTCGACTTCTCTCTTTCTTTCTTCAACCTTTCCCAAATCGATTTTTCTCCTTCTCTCTTTGATTTTTCCCAAATCGATTTTTCCCTCTCTCTCTCTCTCTATCTCTCACGAACTCTAAACCTAAATCGAAATCGACTTTTCTCTCTCACGAACCTAATATCCCAAATCGATTTCTCTCTTTGATCTCTATCTCACGAACCCTAGATCCGAAATCGATTTGAGAATATTTTTTTTAACTCATAAATGAGTTTTTTTTCTCTGAAAATACTTATATAGAATAATAATCAGCATGAAGCTGAGAAGTTAATACATTCGGTACATAAAAATGATCATAGTAAACATCATTGTTCGGTATAGATGCTTTTGCAAGAATGTCTGCAGCCTTGTTTTGGTTCCGTGAGCACCAAGTGAAGGTGGCTACTTGAAATTTATCTCTCCATTTCTAGGCATCTCTAATCCACGTATGCATAGTAAAATGTAGGCACTTTTTATTGAGGATGTTTGTGAGAGTGCAGTTATCACCTTCAAAATTAACTTTCCGATATCCTTTACTCCAACTGTGTTGCATCGCAAAAATTAAAGCTTGGCATTCTGCTTCTAAAGCTGTGGTTGGTTGTTGTTTCATAGCCTGCCCTCCACCTTTAAAATATCCATGCTCATCCCGAAGAACCCAACCTGCAGATGATCTGTTTATTTGTGGATAGAAAGATCCATCATAATTACATTTGATAAAATCATGACTTGGGCGTTTCCATTGTGTTCGGCTATTGTGGTGTATTGAATCTCGTTGGAGTGTTCGCGGATCCGTCTCAGAAATATCAATTGTAGACTGAACTGTTAACCATTCCATTGCATCTTGCTTCGCTTCTCTTAGTAGTCGTTGCCATTCGATTTGTCTCCTTTGATACATTAGTAGATTTCGACTTTTCCAGATTCTCCATAGTAGCCAGAGTGCTGTTTGATGCGTGAGAGGATCGATTTGTGTAGGAGGTATGATAATCCCTTGAAGCTGATCCAATAATCCTGTTTGTGGACTGTAAACAGATGGGTTTGGAAATGATGATGCCCTCCATAAACATTGTGAATATGTGCATTCAAAAAACAGATGTTGCGTTGTTTCTTCTGCTTGTAGACATCTTGGACATAATGCAGAGGAAGCAATATGACGTTTCAATAGAGTTTCTCCGATAGGAAGACTGGAAGAGATCATTCTCCATAGGAAATGCTTAATTTTTGGAGCAGTTGTTAGTTTCCATATAGCGTTTTTTAAGGGGTATAGGGCCCGTGGCGGTGTTGCTTGCACATTTTCTGGTGAGTGAGAGGCCAACCAATTTGCAGACTTGACTGTGTATAGACCAGAGGTATTATAATGCCATCCTAGACAGTCATGATGATTGTCGGAACTCAGATGAAGAGATAATATGTGATCAACATCATCTGGATGAACTATCTGTCGTATTTTTGTTTCATCCCACTGACGGTTTGGTGTGATTACATCTCGCACTTGAAACTGGTCAACGGTAGTTAGACGTGGTCTTGGAGCACGAGGAGGATGAGTTGGCAACCATGGATCATTCCACATACTGACAGCCTCACCGTTGCCAATCAGAAATCTCAGACCTCTTTTAAGTAGATCTCTTCCTGTTAGTAGTGATGACCATACGTAAGAACTCTTTTTCGGTTTTGTTGCAGCAAGGATCGACATACTAGGGAAGTATCACTTTGGAGGATTTTTGCCATCAAACAGGTCGGGTTTTGCATTATTCTCCATACTTGCTTCATAAATGAGTTAATTGCAAAATAAGACAGAACGTAAGAATAATTATCATGCTTTTAATTTAATTAACGTCTGTTAATTATTCCGTCGACGGAGTTACTGTTCCGTCAAATATTTCGGTGGCGCAAAGACAGATGCTAATTTGAAAGATTAATATGTTAGGAAAATTGGTTTGATGGTTTACAGTGTTAGTACCAAACATCTGAGGTTAAAAGTGCTAGCTTTTGTCACCTTGATGGTTTAAAATGTGATTTTCCCCTTTTTCTTTTTGTACATTTTATTAGACTTTCTCACATATCTATTTAAAATTTTAATTAATTTAAATCCAGCAATGATAAAAAAATGGCTTTTTATTTTTTCATTTATTTTCTCGTATTGGTTCATTGGTTCTAATAATCTTTATTAAATACTTTTCTAATAAAATTAAAATTTCTAAATATATGTATTTTTATCTTAAACATCTTAAATTTTGGGACAGATGAATTATAAGTTTGTCACATTTAAATAAATGTCACACCTAAATATATATTAGGCAATATTATTGCGCCCTGCGCATGATAAATTTTTTATTAATAATTTTATAATATAGATGGAAAGCTGTAACATAGTAAGGTTCTCACATACGTGAATGTACATTTTAATGATATATCTGTTTGAAAAACAAAATTATAAAATTTAATAAACTTACTTAGAAACAAAAGCTGCAACGACAGACATTGTAGATTCAGCATAACAATCGAAACATTGTAAGCATTGGAGATGCTACGATCATCTAAAATATATATATATATATATATATATATATATATATTATTTTTTTTGGTCGAATCATCTAAAAATATAAAACAGCAATATGTAATTATTATAATATATATATATATATATATATATATATATCTATATATGTAGTATTTTACTTTACTATATAGTAAGTATATTATACCTTTCCATATTTTTTGTTGAAATAAAGACCTCCTTATTAAGCCAGACTTCAGAAGAAGGAGCTAGACTTCAGAAGGTGTTGATAAGCAAGACTTATGTTTGTAAACCAGACTTCAGAAAGAGGTCACCAGACTTGAGAAAGACTTCAACAGATTTATGAAGGGTTTCATAAGCTGGACTTGAGAATGTGCATGCCAGACTTGAGAAAGACCTCAACTGATTTAGGAAGGGTTTCATAAATCGTATAAGAAGGCTTATTTAGGGCTTCTGTTCTCTGTAGCTCCTTCCCCTATATATACCCTTTGTAGCCATCACTCATCTCTGAATTAAATATGAGGCAAGTTTATACCAATTTCGTTTTAGCTCTCTCTTCTTTATTCATGTGTTGTTCATCACACAAAATGTAGAGAAGGAGTGTTAAAACTGATTTAGGCTATGCCCATTAAGGGCTAAGCCATTACTTGTCCATTCATTCACACAAATCACCAAAGTCTTCTTGTTTAGCTTTGTTCTCTCTTCCTCCTTAACATAGCCGGATCTATGTTCCCTAAGCTGGTGTTAATAGAGGTTTGTGGTCAGACAATCACAAGTTGATTGTTCTCTCCCATTTGTGAAGATTGTGAGCTCATGTTGATCCTAAATCTCATATGGTATCAGAGCGGATCCATAAGCTCACACTCTCTTCATTTCGTTTTTAGCTTATGAATCCAAGGATCTCTCCATTTCTGTCTCTTAAAATCATTTTTGGTATGCTGAAAAGCTAAGATCCATGGTGTTTTAGAAGAGAGGAGAGGAAGGATAAAAGCTGATTTCAAAAGTTTGGATTTTAAAATCCGCCCACCAAGTGTTTGACAAAACTCCTAAATCCCAGTTTCTTTAAAGATGGGATCTTGTGAGATTTGTGGTGTTCATAGCTGTTCCAATGCTTCCGCTCTAACTCAAGAAAACAGAATTCAAATCTGTCCATAAGAACTCTTGAGCCCACTCTTTCATTCTCCATATTCTGGTTACTCATTCTCCATTATTCTCTCATTCTTGGTTACCTATTCTCTATCATTCTCTTATTCTCTTGTTACTTATTCTCTAAATCTCTGGTTACTTATTCTTCATATTCTCTGTTATTCTCTTTGATATCTCACCATCATTTGTGAAGAATCATTTCAGGTACTCACACATCAAATGGTGTAGATTGATGGCTTAACAAGGCACCACACTCTTGGAGTTAGAACCAATTGCCATTAGCTTCAATGAAGGCAATGAAAGGTGTTGAATCAGCTCAAGCCTGGAGTTAGAACCAAGTATCACCAACTTGAAGTCCACAACACATGTTTAATCTTGTCCTCACGGCTATCTTGAACAAGGCAGACCAAAGAGGCTGACCGGATGAAGTAGACCAAAGGTGGCTAAGATGGACATTCAAGTGGATGGACAAGATGGTGGAAAGTGATGAATCAACTTCAGTATGTTGTTGGTGTCCAAGCCAAAACACAATGCGGTTCCAAGATGAAGCTTAAACCGCTTGTGATTCAACTTAAGGCCATGGTGCAAACCATGAGTCCAAAGGCGGTTCCTTGAAAGGAGTTCAAACCGTTCCATTCAGTCCATTTACTCTCCAAAGGCTGTTTCTCAAACTCAATTCCTATTTAATTATGCTATATTCATTACCATAGTTCAAATTGCTTGCTTATCCTTTCATATGAATCCTTATTAGCAATTATACCTTTGATATTCCTTGTGGTTCACACTTAATCTCCTCTTCTCCTTTATCTCTTGATTTAAGGATAAAGGAGACCATGAGAGCCTCAAAGGAGATTGCATAAGGCAGATTCAAAAGAAGGAGAAATCAAGTCATGAAGAGCCAAAGGAATGAAGTTGTGATTCAAGTCTTGTGAGGAGAAAGACGGTTCATGTGATCTTGAAGTCCATGTTTTTCTCTTGGTATCCGTAACCCTAAGGCTCAGACCTTTAGGGCCGTTCTTGCCAAGGAAGAACAAGTCAAGTCCAATGGAGCCGGTTCATTTTATGCCTAGGTCAAAGCTATTTCAAATGGACTGAGCACAGGCTATACTCTTTTTACCCAATGGAGTTTTATCCCAAAGTGGTTTTCTCTATTGGGGTTTTTAATGAGGTAGCCTACTCGGCGTCCAAGCTTGGCCTTTGGTCCCTTTAGAGGAGTTCCGTCGACCAAGCTTGCGGGGGGGGGGGGGGTGTTAGTATATATGAAGGAGAGAGGCCAGGAAGGCCGAACGAAGTCCGAGTCACCATCAACGGAAGTCTGTGCAAAGTCCAGGACAGCATCAGAAGGCTTGACAAAAGACTCAAGATGAGTTTGGGGCAAGTTCGTGCAATGTCCAGGTCTTCATGGTTCCAAGCTTTGACATAGACATCCTATGGTCAAGCTTGAGGGGGAGTGTTGAAATGAAGACCTCCTTATTAAGCCAGACTTCAGAAGGAGGAGCTAGACTTCAGAAGGTGTTGATAAGCAAGACTTCTGTTTGTAAACCAGACTTCAGAAAGAGGTCACCAGACTTGAGAAAGACTTCAACAGATTTAGGAAGGGTTTCATAAGCTGGACTTGAGAATGTTGATATGCTCAAATTTACCCCAGAGCTACTCTCTCAAATTAAGAGATCGACTGTAGTATTTAGGGATCGATTTCCACAGAGACTCAAGATTCGCACAATAGATTATAGTATTCGAATTAAGCTAAACGAGAATAAATGTAATTAAAAGACAGAAAAGCAACTAAAATCGGTTTTAAGATTAGATGGGGGAAACGTCAGACTCAGGGTATTCTCAGGAAATCAGGAATGCAAGATAATCAGTAAATCAGGATTCTGCTATGTTCTAGAACTCGAAACACAATATTCAAATCAATCAACTCTCGTTGCAGAGATTTCTATGTCTAGATCCTAGAATTCCAAATCTCTTTGCAAATTCAAAGGCTCAGATATGCATTAAATTCAAGTTCGATATGTTCACAAAATACCTAAACCAAATCTCTTTGCGAATAGTTATTTTGCTCATCTAAGGTTCTTTCTAGCTAATTAACCAACTTTCGTTGCGAGAATCAACCTATGATCAATAATCTAACTCGTCAGTTCAGATCAAGCATTAATCACAACCTAGATGAAGAACTTAGTGTTCCAGAATCCTTAACTAACCAATCAACTTAACAATCCATGAAATCCCTAATGAGAAACCCTAAACCTAACTGGCAAACTACTCAGACATGGAGATTGAAACAATAAACATGTTTGAATAAGATTGCATAAAAGAAATAAGAATAGAGATTAAAGGAGTTCTGAATCTTCTCTGAAGGAGTCTTAATTCTTCTCTCCAAAGCTCTAGCTTAGAATAATAGAATAGGTCTAAAACAATGACCTTAAAATAGTATATATATCCTAAAAACTCGACCACAGACTTAATTGCAAATATTTAAAACTTCTGGGCAATTTCCTTTCTTCAAAAGTCGGCGGTTTGTCAAATCCCGATCGGTGTCGATCGACACTCAGGAGTGGTGTCGATCGACACCAGGCTCAAAAGTGGTCTCCGACTTGCATTCTTCAGCGCAGCTTCCTATTTAGCTCCAGAATGATCCATAATCTCCAATTAAGCTCCAAACGTACCTAAACCTGTAAAAGACTCTAAAAGACTCCAAAAACACTAAAATGACTCTATATACACAACTTATATCAAGGCTAAAAACCATAAAAACCATGATATATCAACTCCCCCAGACTTAGCTTTTGCTTGCCCTCAAGCAAAACAGAAGACTAAACCTGTGAAAGAGGTTTGAAAACATAGGAACTCACTTATCCTTTAGAAATACTGAATCAACCAACACCAGAGTAAAGCCACATCAAACAGTACCAACTTAAATTAAGACCTCTAGTAATTTTCCGCAGACTCACTAACTATCCAGATTCTAAACCACAACCAATAAGAGTAATCTAAAATCCCCATTGTTGACCTTATTTAAGTTTTAAGTGCAGTCTCATCGAGGGAATATCGATCTAAGGATACATGGACTCTTACTTACCCAAGTACTGATTTATTGAACAGTCTGCTTCTAGTTTCCTTTCTCCCTCTTTTCTCGCTTCCAACCAGTCGATTTTTCCCTATTAGGGTATCATTTTATTTTTTTTATCAACTGATTGTTCTCTTTTTTTTTTTTAAACAAGTATCCATGATTCAACTTCTCAATTCACTTCTTTTTCAAAGCTATATCTCTTTTTCATTTCTTTTTCTATTATTTTTAGAGACACTGAAGGGAAGAGAGAGGGAAACCATAATCACATACTAATCCTATCAGACCTAAGCAAGGAATCCGATTCAAAGTATACCAAGCCCCAAGATGAGAAAAATTAAGTTCATTATATCTAGGCCAACTCCGGATCATCTAAACACTCAAATAGTATGGGGATAATGGAAGATCAATTTACCTTTGGAATTTCCTGTTGGTAAAAACAGCTGTCAATGGCTGTAAGAATGGTCACTAAAGTGGTAGCTAAGACAGTAAGTTCCAAGGAAAGCTCATAGTTCCCAACTAAATTTTGACTCAATAAAAACAAATTTTTGACACAAAAGACTCTCAAAAGAAAAAGAAAACCAAAGTTAGTAACCACCTCTCCCAGACTTGAATAACACTGTCCCCAGTGTTAACATGTCTGAGTTTGGTCAAAAGAAAATAATTAGAATAGAAAAGGTTAGGATCGGAGACGTTTACCTGCAGTCGCGATTGGTGTCGACCGACACCAACGAGTAGTGTCGATCGACACGGATCTGGTCACGATCCTCTTTTTTTTTTTTTTGTTTGACACACAAGAAAAACAAAACTAAAAATTAGCAAAAATCAAACGAAATACAAAGAAAACTCCTACCTAATAGTGGGTTGCCTCCCACTCAGCGCTTATTTTCAGTCATTAGCTTGACTATGTTGGAGCTTAGGCATCTGGTGGATCAGAGAGTGGCACTGAATGCCTCTGCGAAGAGCATCTCATCATCCAAGGTGGTGTATAAGAAGTTTGTGAATGAGATCGACCAAGGAATGAAGGAACAGTAGCAGGGTGGGACTTAGTTATGGGTGGTACACTCCTTTTTCCTGCAGAATCATCAAAAGAAGAAACAAGCGCTCTACGATAATCCCGTGGCTTGTTTAACTGTGAGACAGCTTTTGCACTTTGAAAATTCGTAATGATGATATCAGGTGGTTTAGAATTAGGAACATGAAGTGCATACCTTTGCTTTCTCCTAGGTGTCCGGAGTGCGAGATGTGGAGTTTTCTGTATAACAACAGTTGATGGACTTGCAGCACTAGAAACCCCCTGAAAACTGTGTTCTTTTGTCGTTTCTGGGTTGGTCTGTGGAGGGTGTCGACCGACACCAACAGTGGTGTCGATCGACACTGAACCTGAAACTCGGGATTCTGCACTTTTTCTGCAATTCAGCTCTGCAATCTGTGTCTCCATCACAAAAACATCATCCTCCATCAACTTGTCCCTAAGTGGACCCTTATCTTCGACCCTGGTCCTAAAAAGATGATCTCCACTCCAATCTTCAAGCCCAGCAGCTTGCTTAGAAGTCTTAACCAATCCCTCTTGAACAATCAGCTTGTTCACTTGCTCAGTAGCTTCCAACTCCTTGACATACCCAGCAGTAATGTCATCTGGCTCCTCATCTATGGCAACCTCTACAGAAAAGGTTTGACCATCAATGGTGGGTTTTCTCCTCAGCTTCTCCATGTCAAATTTCATGACCTTATCTCCCAAATCAAGCTCTATTTGCCCTTCTCTGACATCAATAATAGCACCCGCTGTAGCTAAGAATGATCTTCCCAGAAGAAGAGGATCCTGAGGTTCTTCATCATATTCCAAAACCACAAAGTCTGTGGGGATAGTGCATCCTGCAATTTGAAGTGGAACATCCTCTAAAACTCCTTCTGGAATCCTCTTGGAACGATCAGCAAGGACAAGATGAATCATTGTAGGCTTGAAGTCAGTCAACCCAAGTCTCATAGCAACAGAATATGGCATTAGGTTAATGCTTGAGCCAAGGTCACATAGAGAGTGAGGAAACCTTTCTGTTGAGATGTAGCAATCTAGCACAAAACTCCCAGGGTCAGGTAACTTCTTTGGAATCCTATGCTGAATCATAGCACTGACCTGTTCAGACACTCTCACCTTCCTCTCTTTCCTTGACACTGTCTTTTTCAAGAGGATTGCACTAATGTTCTTTGTGAGCAAAGCTGCTTCCTCAGGACTTATACCATTCACAACCATCCTCTTAACATACCTCTTAATTGGAGGTGAAAGTTTGACTGCATCAACCAATGGTATCTCAATCAGCACCTTATCCATGATTGCCTTGCATCTGATCTCTTCCAACTCTTGTTTAGACTTCTTACATGCCTTTGGAAAGGGAATTTTAGGCTTATAGGCATTCTCCTCGTGTGCTGTGTGAGAATTAGCCAATTCTGGCTTGCTCCGCGATTGGAGTCGATCGACACTGAGATGGTGTCGATCGACACTGACTGGTGTCGACCTCTCCAATGTGGTGTCGACCGGGTTGGTCGACAATCGTCCGTCATGACTGGAAATCTCGAGTTTTTGGCTTGGTGTCGATCGACACCCAAGGTTGGTGTCGATCGACACCAGCTCTGGAACGTCAAAATCGCCATCAAAATCTGCAGAACCCACGAAATTTTCTTCCTCTTTTATCATGATGGCATTGACATGATGCTTCGGATTTGAATCAGTCTTTCCAGGAAGAAACCCCTCTTGCCTTTTCATTGATGAAGCAGTTTGTGCAACTTGAGTGTCCAATTTCTTGACATGGGTGCTCAAAGCTTCAAACTTCCCATTCAGATCCAGGTACATGGAATCAAGTTTCCCATTAAAATCTACTGTTAACTTGGTCTGTCCAGCAAGAATCTGCTCCAGCATGCCTTCCATCTTGCTTTCTGCATTTGGTGGAGGAACTGGTTGGTAGGAAGAAGAGCCATAATTCCTTGCAAAATTGGTGTTTTGAAAAGGTCTCTGGTAAGTAGAACCATAACCAGGCTGATTCCCAAATCTCTGATTTTGAAAACCTGTTCCACCAACATAATTCACATCCTCTTTTTGACCATCAAGAGTTTCAACCTCTGCAGCAAAGTGAACATGTTTTTGGCCCACAAGAATGCTGTGAACTGAGTCTAGCTTTGCCTTCACTTCAGCCATTTGACTTCCATCCATTCCTCCAGCTGCTTTCTTCCTCTCAAAGTCTGCATTCTTGGTACTATTGCTAGATACCAAGTTCTCAATAAGTTTCCTTGCTTCAGCTGGACTTCTAGTGTTGAAATTCCCTTCACTTGCAGCATCAAGAGCCATCTGATACCTCCAGCCAATTCCCCTGAAGAAAATTCCCAGCAGCTGAACATCACTGAACCCATGATGGGGACAGTCTCTCTGATAAGATCTGAACCTCAACCAAGCAGCTTTGAAGGCTTCAGTAGGCTCTTGTTTGAATGTAGAGATTTTAGTTCTCAGATCTTCAGACCTTGCATCATCAAAGAAGTTGGTGAGGAAGGCAGTCTTGGTATCAGACCAAGTGGTTAGAGAACCTGGGGTCTCATTCTTGAGCCAGTAAGCTGCATCCCCAGCAAGAGAGTATGGGAAGAGCTTGCACAGCAGATAATCCTCTGAGACTCCATTAAGCTTGACGCTTGTCACCAAGTCTTCAAACTTCTCAATATGGTCCATGGGATGCTCATGAGGAAGACCATGAAAGGGATGCTGACCCACAAGAGTGAAGTAGACAGGCTTCAGCTCAAAGTCGTTCCTTTGGAAGGGAGGAGGGCGAATAGCAGACCTGTTTGCATAGAAAAGATCAGGCCTGTTAAAATCAGCAAGAGTCCTCCCTCTAGCAGCGTTCGCATCAGTGTCTTCTTGGAAGACATTTCCCTGTTCATCAACTCGGTCGCCGTTTTCGTTGTAGGCATGACCCTCTTGGTCTCGTAAGACTCCAGCAGCATCAGGTCGAATGATAACTCTATTCATGTCTGCTGATCTCTTTGCCTTTCGGTTCGTTCGTTCTAACTCTCTCAACTCCTGATTCGTAAGATTCAAAAGTTTAGCTTCCTTGTTGCTCCGGGTGTTGCGAGTTTGCATAAACTCGAAACAAAAGAAAGGAGAAAGAAAGAATGTGAGTAAACAAGGAATAAAATGTTTAGTCTAAATTCTAATCCTAATCTAATGGCGAATTCAATGAATCCCCGGCAACGGCGCCAAAATTTGATATGCTCAAATTTACCCCAGAGCTACTCTCTCAAATTAAGAGATCGACTGTAGTATTTAGGGATCGATTTCCACAGAGACTCAAGATTCGCACAATAGATTATAGTATTCGAATTAAGCTAAACGAGAATAAATGTAATTAAAAGACAGAAAAGCAACTAAAATCGGTTTTAAGATTAGATGGGAGAAACGTCAGACTCAGGGTATTCTCAGGAAATCAGGAATGCAAGCTAATCAGTAAATCAGGATTCTGCTATGTTCTAGAACTCGAAACACAATATTCAAATCAATCAACTCTCGTTGCAGAGATTTCTATGTCTAGATCCTAGAATTCCAAATCTCTTTGCAAATTCAAAGGCTCAGATATGCATTAAATTCAAGTTCGATATGTTCACAAAATACCTAAACCAAATCTCTTTGCGAATAGTTATTTTGCTCATCTAAGGTTCTTTCTAGCTAATTAACCAACTTTCGTTGCGAGAATCAACCTATGATCAATAATCTAACTCGTCAGTTCAGATCAAGCATTAATCACAACCTAGATGAAGAACTTAGTGTTCCAGAATCCTTAACTAACCAATCAACTTAACAATCCATGAAATCCCTAATGAGAAACCCTAAACCTAACTGGCAAACTACTCAGACATGGAGATTGAAACAATAAACATGTTTGAATAAGATTGCATAAAAGAAATAAGAATAGAGATTAAAGGAGTTCTGAATCTTCTCTGAAGGAGTCTTAATTCTTCTCTCCAAAGCTCTAGCTTAGAATAATAGAATAGGTCTAAAACAATGACCTTAAAATAGTATATATATCCTAAAAACTTGACCACGGACTTAATTGCAAATATTTAAAACTTCTGGGCAATTTCCTTTCTTCAAAAGTCGGCGGTTTGTCAAATCCCGATCGGTGTCGATCGACACTCAGGAGTGGTGTCGATCGACACCAGGCTCAAAAGTGGTCTCCGACTTGCATTCTTCAGCGCAGCTTCCTATTTAGCTCCAGAATGATCCATAATCTCCAATTAAGCTCCAAACGTACCTAAACCTGTAAAAGACTCTAAAAGACTCCAAAAACACTAAAATGACTCTATATACACAACTTATACCATGGCTAAAAACCATAAAAACCATGATATATCAAATGTGCATGCCAGACTTGGGAAAGACCTCAACTGATTTAGGAAGGGTTTCATAAATCGTATAAGAAGGCTTATTTAGGGCTTCTGTTCTCTGTAGCTCCTTCCCCTATATATACCCTTTGTAGCCATCACTCATCTCTCAATGAAATAAGAGGCAAGTTTATACCAATTTCGTTTTAGCTCTCTCTCCTTTATTCATGTGTTGTTCATCACACAAAATGTAGAGAAAGAGTGTTAAAACTGATTTAGGCTATGCCCATTAAGGGCTAAGCCATTACTTGTCCATTCATTCACACAAATCACCAAAGTCTTCTTGTTTAGCTTTGTTCTCTCTTCCTCCTTAACACAGCCGGATCTATGTTCCCTAAGCTGGTGTTAATAGAGGTTTGTGGTCAGACAATCACAAGTTGATTGTTCTCTCCCATTTGTGAAGATTGTGAGCTCATGTTGATCCTAAATCTTATATGGTATCAGAGCGGATCCATAAGCTCACACTCTCTTCATTTCGTTTTTAGCTTATGAATCCAAGGATCTCTCCATTTCTGTCTCACCAAAAAAAAAAAAACGGAACTACGGGTGACTTGATCCCTTTTCACGAAGGGTACGTAGGCAGCTCGCTTAAAAACGAGTTCAGTTGCCCCTCTCCTTAAAAAAGGGGGGAGTGGGTCCGTATACACATACTCCCAAATTTTCGCGAACAAATCAAGGAGATGGACATTGGGACTTAGCATCTCATAACACATCCAAAGCTTGAAAGAGTTTCCCGAAAACACCATTCCGAAAAACATCGAGACTTAGCATCTCGAAACTTGATCCGGAAACCGAATGGATCCAGAAAAACCCGATGAAAATGAACATTGAGACTTAGTATCTCATAGCACATCTTCAACTCAAACTTAAAATCAGATAAACATCGAGACTTGGCATCTCGTAACTTATCCATAACCACCAACCAATCAAGATATTTCTCCCAAATACTTAAGTCCTATCCAACAAATCCGTCTGTTGCTGGCCACAACAAGACTATCTTTTTAAACCATGGTTCTCTCAACATCCCGCAGAGGATAAGACTAGCGCACTATACAAATTTCCGGATTAACATCCGAAGGACGTAACCTACATCCCGCGATCCTGCAGGAAGCGCTCGAGACGATGTTCTGATTAGTTTACTTTCACTAGCGCTTCGCATAGGCAAATAGTGCGAAGCATAGGACACAAAGTAAACTCTCTAAACCCAGTAAGCGCCTGACATGGAACACTGGTCAAAGACATCTCGAGAACGCAGTATCGAACCGGCTCCGATGCGAGATCTTAAAAGTGTTCAGTCGAAAGAGGGATCTGAACAAGCTCGGTCCCCTGCGACAACAAAAGACTGCAAGTAACCCAGGAATATTCGCAAATACAAACTGGTCTAAAGTTCGAGTGTCCGGGATAACACTCCAACGCAATATCAATCAGCTCCAAAACGGGCCAGCCGCCCGTCCTCCGTAGAGAGACAGGCCACCCGCCCTTCATCCTACAAAATGGGGCAGCCGCCCGTCCTCCGTAGAGAGACGGGCCAGCCGCCCTTCATTCCACAAAACGGGCCAACCGCCCGTCCTCCGTAGAGAGACGGGCCAACCGCCCGTCCTCCGTAGAGAGACGGGCTAGCCACCCTTCACTCTACAAAACGGGCCAGCCGCCTGTCCTCCGTAGAGAGACGGGCCAGCCGCCCTTCACTCTTCAAAACGGGCCAGCCGCCCATCCTCCGTAGAGAGACAGGCCAGCCGCCCTTCATCCTACAAAATGGGCCAGCCGCCCGACGGGCCAGCCGCCCTTCATTCCACAAAACGGGCCAGCCACCCGTCCTCCGTAGAGAGACGGGCCAGCCGCCCTTCACTCTACAAAACGGGCCAGCCGCCCGTCCTCCGTAGAGAGACGGGCCAGCCGCCCTTCGTTCTGCAAAATGGGCCAGCCGCCCGAACAACGGGCCAGCCGCCCTTCAATCTACAAAATGGGCCAGCCGCCCTCTTGGAAGAGAGACATACCGGCCGCCCATCTTCTCCTTATCAAGACTATAAAAGCAGAGCAAGCAGAGAAGTCCATAACAACTAAAGGCAAAAGCAGATAGATAATAAATCTCCATGAAAGGAGATATAAGTGACCAAGTTCAGTTAACGAAGCAAATACAATAAAAAGGGTCGAAAGACCCAAACATAGCAGAAACAGAAAATACAAGGCCTAATCATACTCGACAAGAGAAGTAGGAGCTCCGTAGTCTAAAGCCTCGGCATCCGGAGACTGGTACGGAGAAACGGGAGAGCATACCAAGTGGCTCTCGAGAACGGCAGCAGCCCGATCGTAGGAGCCGGCCCAACCTCCTCCTTTGAGCCGCTCTAATGATGCCTCCAGCTCTCCTTCTTCCTCCTCGACCTTGGACTTCCCGGACTTAATATCCCGGACTAGATCAAGGTTCAAGCTGACCTCAGTCAAGGCAGTCTCGCCATATTTCGCCTGGCGCATTGGCGCGAGAGCGGCCTTGGCTCCCTCGATACGGAGACGGTACCTTTCCACCAACTCCCAGCGGCATTTCTTAATCGCCAGCTCCATCTTCCTCTCAGCCTCCGCGAGTGCTTTCTTAAGCTCCTTCTGAGATCTTCTCTCCACATTCCGAAGCTTGACTTCCAGGGCCTTGAACTTCTTGTCCTTCTTCCGGGACTCTTTCTCCGAAGCTTCCAAGGCAACCTGAGTCGCATGAGCTCGAGTGGCGACCTGAATCAAAGAAAGGAAAATATCAGCAAAAGACCAAACTGCGTCAAAACAAGTCTAAAGGAAGAAAGAATTACCATCATAAGGCCGGAGGACAGATCTCCGTAAGCCGCTGAAAGATCAAACGGCACAGCTGAGGCCGGAGTCAACGCTCCAAAGTAGTCCACAACCTTCACGGACTCAGCTGGATCGCCTCCCGCCGCCTTGCGAGCGTCGAAGAGAAGACCATGATCAGACGCCTCGACCATCCGAGCTACTTTGCCCTTCCTCGAACGGTCCGGGCTGTTGGAAGCTCCCTTCCCTTTATCCGCAACAGCGGCACAATCGGAACCCTGAGGAGCGATTATCTGTTCCTCGGCCACGCCATGGAAATCAGGCCCGGGTGGGAGAACAAACCCGGACGCCGGATCAAACTCAGCCGCCTCTCCGGACGGTCCAGCCTCGCCATACTTCTGCTAGCGGTACTTCCAAACACCCTCCATGCCGGGGTATGTCGCCATTGGATCAACAAAGTCAGGACCTTTCGGAGGAGCGCACCCTTCTAAAATATCTTTCGCGTCCAGAAAACGGCGCCATAGATCAGGACACTCCCAATCGATCTTCTTCTTGTCAACTTCTACAACAATATCCTCAAATCCGGAAACTCTAGGAGCAAAGGGATCTCGAACTAGAGAAAGAAGAGAAGAAAAGATAAAAAGTTGTGAGAAATGAAGTTATGAAGAATGAAGCAAAGGAGTAAGGAATACTTATAGAAAAAATTCACAAAAAGACGAAATGCTTACGTGGCAAACTCCACTCGGTCCTGACCGAGCCGCCGAAGTCGGGACCAACCGTGAGTGGACTGCGCTTCACGTAGAAAAACTCGTGCCGCGAAGCTTTGCAATGCTGTCGAAGTCCGGTGTAGAACCGTTTCACATTCTTCCGAACATTGACCGAGCAAAAGAAATCCGACTTGGAAACCTTCGTCAACGAAAAGAAATTCCGTATTAGATCACCCTCCAACTTGATCCCGCATTCGGCACAACGGACCACGAGTCCCATCAAAATTCTTATAGCGGATGGGGTAAGTTGAGAGATCGCAACCCCATATAACTCGAGAAATTCGAAGATAGCTCCTGGGATCGGGAACCAGAGGAAAGCTTCGTAAAACATCGACTCGTACATGGCGAAATATCCCTCCGCCGCCTTGTTCATCCTATCCCCATTTTTTGGGAGACGGAACTTAATCTTGTCCGAAATCCGGAAGTCGTATCTGAGCTCGGCCAGTGAATCCCGACCGCTCAAAGTGGGTCCATGCTTGAACACCTCGGATATCAATCTGTAACTCGTAGACGGTCCAGGCTTCTTAAACCGCCAAGCGAAAATATCTTCTCCCCAATAGGCTTTAGCCTCTCCGGGAGAATGACACTCGGACTTCACATCCGGATGCACAAAGATAGGCACTTCCGGTTGATCCGATCCATTTTCTTCCCTGGACATGGCCGAGTCATTACCTGTATCTGCCCAAACACGACGACATTCGGAAGGGACTAGAGATCGGGACGGCCATTCACGCCATCCGCCGTTGTCCTCAACATGCTGAGGAGGAGTCCAAACGCCACGTGTTATATCGTCCTCGGCGAGACGCCGTCAATTTCAACTCGAGAAGAGCCGGACGCCCTCTCTAAGGCACCTCCAGAGCCGAGCGCCCATCTTGATACGACAACTATGCCAGCCACCCTCTTGGAAGCATTCTTAGAGCCAGCCGTCCTCTTCGAACGAGACGCCCTACTAGTCGAACTCCCGGCCGCCGGCTCGGGCCTGGTATCATTCCCGGCTGCCGGCTCGAGCGCGTGTGGTTGTTCCTATGGGAACGGCTTCGTAGAAGAGATTCTTGTCAATCTTGGAAAAGCAGACTTGCCTATTTGGCATATCGATGATTGCACCCACAGTAGCCATGAACGGTCTTCCAAGAAGTAAGGGCATGCCATAACCTTCTCTCATCTCCACAACCTGAAAATCGGTTGGAACTAGGCAATCCCCTATTCGGACAGGTAGATCGTGAATGCTGCCAGACGATGTTGTTGAGGAGGTGTTTGCAAATCGAAGAGTCATATGACTAGGCTTTACCTTAGAAATTTTCAACTTCTCTGCAATTTCCTTTGACATGAGATTCACAGTAGACCCGGAATCACAAAGAGCGTCCTTGAATTCAACTCCAGCAACGGAGCATGGGACTAAGAATTTTCCGGGATCTTCAACCTTAGGCAATACCCTCAATGCTGGTGGTGTACTCCTTGCTTCTACAAAGACTGCCTTGATCTCTTCTTGAGTTATCTTCTTAAAATCAGTTGGTTTCTCTGCACTGATGGGCTCCCTCTGATCTCTAGGTAAAACTGGATAAGGCACTTTAGGAATGTATACCCTTTCTGGAAGATTTTCTGATGCCTCAGCAGTTTGACCAATCTGAATCTCAAGCTTCTTCATGCGAGTGCAAACAGCTTCAAACTTATTGTTGAGATCATTGTACATGCTGTCCACCTTGATATTGACCTCATCAGCAGATTTTTGTTGGTTGAGTAGAACCAAGTGCATAAGAGACTTCAGCTTGTCTTGAGAGTTAGACGCCGAAGCTTGCAAGCTCTGATTCTCCACATAGCCTCCATTCACGTAGTTCACCTCTGCGTGAGTCCCTGATGTCCTCTTAACTGATTCAGCGGTTTGTGCAATCTGAGTGTCAAGCTGCTTCATGTGAGTCCGTACTGCTTCGTACTTCCCATTAAGGTCCACATACATGGTGTCAACTTTTGTATTGATCTCAGCCGCGGCTTTTTGCTGTCCCACCAGTAGTTGTTGCATCATGTTCTTCAGCTCGTCTTGGGAGCCGGTTGCTGAAGATGAAGGCTGCGGATTTGTGAAAGGTTGGGGCTGCGGGTTTATTAAGGGCTGCTTTTGTTGATTTCCTCCTTGGAATCGGTTCTGATTTGGGACGAATTGTCTACCCTGGTAGTTGTTGGAGTAGCCTTCCTGTAAGCCCATCTGATTCTGTCCTCCTTTCTTAGGGTAAACCTGGTCTTGAGGATTCTCCACGTTGGTGCTCCTATAGGACAAATTCGGATGGGTATTGAAACCTTGGTTGTTGAAACCGCGGTTCTGTCCGAAACCTTGCCCGTTCACATAATTGACCTCCCTCCGATCATCACCGGTTTCTTCCTCATGGACTTGAGCGAGGACGGACTTTTGGTTCCCCTTAAGGAGAAGGTTAACCTTGGCCGTGAGCTCCGCAATCTGCTTGGACTCCACACTGTTGACCTTCTCTCAATCGTACTCTGGGTTTTTGTTGCTGGAACTTGCGGCTAGGTTCTCGATCAGCTCCAGAGCTCCTTCCTTTGACTTAGTGTAGAAGTCACCGTTACTAGCTGCATTCAGGGCGTTTTTGTAGTCCCAATCTACTCCGTCATAGAAGGTGCTAAGCAGCTGCTCATCATTAAACCCATGGTGAGGGCACTCGCGTTTGTATTCCTTAAACCGCTCCCATGCTTCATTGAAGGATTCACCGGATTGTTGTTCGAATGAGGAGATCTTGTTCCTCAAGGCTGCGGTCTTGGATTTCGTGTAGAACTTATCCAAGAAGGCTGATCTTGCATCAGCCCAAGTCGGTAGAGAGCGTGGTGGTAAAGATTTTAACCACTGTGATGCTTTTCCCGCAAGAGAGAAAGGGAAAAGCTTGCACTTCAAAAAATCTGGGGGCACACCTTTGGAGCTGGTTGTGCTCCAGATCTCTTCAAAGTTCTCGATGTGATCCATCAGAATCTCAGCAGGCAGACCGTGGAACAGGTGTTGCTTCACGAGGGCGATCATTTGAGACTTGATCTCGTAATCTTGCCTCTGGATGGTCGGGGTAACGATCGCAGATCGATCTTGGTAGTATGCGTGAGCCGCATCTTTGTCCCCGAAAGCAGGTTGTGCAACGAGTTGCCTCTCCTGTTGCAAACGAAGCTGCTCCATGGCTGTCTGAAGTTGTAGCAGCTGAGCTGCGATGTCTATTTGTCCGCCCATCTCTGAGTTGGCGGTGTCAGACGTTTCTGCTTCTTTGACGGGTGTGTTGCGTCTTTTGTTTCCTCGTTCTATCCTTGCTAGCTCGTCGTTTGTCAAGCTAAGAAGGTCTTTGTTGTTTTTGCTCCTTGTGCTCCTTGTGGACATGCACCTGAAACACAAAAACAAAGAAGAAAAGAAAACAGGTTCAGTAAAGTTCTTGGTCTAATAATTCAGCCGTAAATCAAAGGTGAAAATTTGGTCCCCGGCAACGGCGCCAAAAACTTGATACACGAGTTTTAAACCCTTATTTCCTACTGCAAGTGCACAGCATACGAAGTAGTATTTAGGGGTCGATCCCACGAAGACCAGTTTTCACACTTTGACTTAATGTGCTAAATTAAGAGCTAAGACAATTCAATATGTTTTTGGTTTTTGTAGATAACAATAATAAAAGCGAAATCGGTTGTAAAGATAATTTTAAACAAGCGTTAGGTCAAGGAATATCGCAGGAGATTCAGAGCAACGGATCAAACAACTATTCAGGCAGTGATTAAGCATAAGTCTAGAACTCAAACACTAAGATAGTATCAATCCACTCTCGTGGTATCAATATCTTTGTCTATCGACCTAGAATTCCTAACTCTCGTTGGTACTAGAAATCGTAGACAAGCATTAAGGATAGGTTTAATATGTTCACAATTCTCCAATACATCTACTCTCGCAGGTAATGAATAAATTGCTCACCAATGTTCTTTCTAGCAACCTAGCAACTCTCGCTGTCTAAGTTAAACCTAATATCATAAAATCAAGTGATCAATTTGATCTAAGCATTAAGAACAACAAAGGTGAAGATATTGATTTGAATAGCCTATTTGTGTTTAACCCTAAAGCTCATGAATTCCCTTGACAAACTTTAACCTAACTAAGAGATCTACTCAGACATGATTAAAGAAGAAAACAACATAGAGATTACTGAGTTCATCATAAAAGCTTGAATAGATAATGAAAGCTGAAAATAACTTAATAAGAACTTGAAACAAAGTATGAATATAGATAACAAGAACTGAAAGTAAACCTTAATAAAACTTAATTAAAGCAATAAGATGGAAAATAAGAACTGAAAGTAAAGCATAAGATTAAAAGCATAAGATTAAAGCTTAAAAGAAACTAACAAGAACTAGATAAAAGCATAAATATAAAGCTTAAAACTGAAGAGAGAGCAATGTTTAGAAGCTAGAGAAGAGAGGAGGAAGAAGATGGTGTGTTTTGAGATTGATGTTGTGAGTCCATTATATAGGCCAAGGTGAAGGGGAGTAGGTGAAGTGGGGAACGGTCGTTCTTGGTGTAAAACGATCGTTCCCAATGGTCGATCGAAGTAAGTGGAGTAGGTGAGCTTGGGAACGATCGTTCTTGGGGGAGAACGGTCGTTCCGTGCATGGTTGTTGGTGGAGTACGTGTGATCGGGAACGATCATTTTTGGTGGAGAACGGTCGTTCCATGGCTTTTGTCGGCAAGGTAGGTGAGGTTGGGAACGATCGTTCTGCTCCAAGAACGGTCGTTCTTCACTTGGTCATTTTCTCGTGTTTTCCACATTAACTCTACTCGAACATGTCCGTAAACGCCAAACTCCTTCGGAACTCCATGAAATCTGTAAAAAGACTCAAAACAAAAGAATAGACTCGAAAAACTAACGAAAGATGCAAATCAAAACTCAAACCGAATACTAAAAATGAATCAAAATACGTTAAAAACACATAATATCAGTACCACATCCATATGTCGACCACCAATTCCCTAAAATGAAGCAGGTAAGTCGTATATTTGATAAAAATTGAATCAAAGACAAGGAAGGTGAAGAAACAAACCCGGATCAAAGTTGCCATCCTTATTCTCACAACCTTTTAATGCCAATGCATTACCAAATGATCCACTTCTATTCTTATAAAGACTGATCTCCTGATTCACAACCAAATTTTGCTTCTCAAAGTCCCCATGATAGAAAGTCTCAACACACGCTATGAATCCTTCCATGACATCAAAGTCATTTTGTATAGTCGGATCTTTGTAGAAATAAAATGGATTCAGAAAATAAGCAGCAGTATGCAATGGAGAATTCAATCTATCTTTCACATCAATAATCTGAAAGATCGGTTGGTAGTTCCTCTATAAATGATCTGAAGCTTCTTTGATAGATTTCTTAGCTTCTAAAATCTCACCATAAATGAAACCAATAGAAGGTATCTTCTCTCCATCAGCCAGCCTTAGAGCCGTCACTAGAGGACTGAAGATCTTCAACACAAGCATCACATTACTCCAAAACCCATGACTCATAACAGTATCAAAAGCATTCTTACCCTTCACACACTTTGAATGCTTGCACTCATGCCATTCATCACTGCCAAACATGCTCTTTAGTTGTGCCTTCTTCTCGTAAAGACTGTGCAATGTCAGAAAACATGTTGCAAACCTTGTTGCTCCTGGTCTCACAATATCTCACTTATTTGTAAATGATCTCATCATTGAAACGTTTTATGATGAGCATAAACAAATATTGTCACAGCCTTTGCTTGATCGATTATCTTAGCAAATCTTGGAAGCTTGGAAACTCCCTCAAGCATCAAATCCAATGTGTGCGCAGCACATCCGGTCCAAAAAATCCTTGGCCTTCTCTGTTTTAACATCTTCGCAGTTGCCACATTGTTTGAAGCATTATCAGTGATCACTTGCACTATCTTTTCTTCCCCAAGAGCTTCAATCCACTGGTCTATGTATTTGAAGATGTAATCACCGGTATGAGAATCCTTAGAAGTGTCTAGACATGAAAGAAAACATGTACCTCCTCTTGAGTTCACACACATATTCATTATACTCCTCCTTTTTCTATCAGTCCATGCGTCTGTCATCACTGAACAGCCTTTCTTGGCCCATTCTTCTTCTAGAGTCTTCAATTTGTCCTTTGTTCGTAGCTGTTCCTCAATTAACAATGGTTCTCTCAGCTGATACTGGCTTGGAGGCACCCAACCAGGCCCAAATTGTCCCAATGCTTCACAAAATAATCTGATACTGTCATTGTCAATTGCATTGAACGCTATGTTTGACTCATAAATCCATCTAGCACAATATTGATGCACAGCTTGAGTCTTCTCCTTAGAAATAGCATCATGTATACTTTGTTGTCGTTTTTGTGTAGCCAAAGAAGCTTCAGGGTTAATGGCTGTTGCATACTGATCAATGGGGCCTTGGAAGTGAGGAGTTTTATGAGTTCCAAGCTCATTATCCAAATCATCACTACTGATATCCTTATTTATATTAACTCCTGCCCTCAATTCTTGATCATGTTTTCGCTTCAAACTCTTCTTCTCTTTTGCGTCAGCAATCGCTTTCTTACACTTCTCTTGGTCCACTTTGGTTGATACCGGACAAGCTGCCACATTCCCTTTCTGATGAGCAATGTGTTCTTTCATTCTATACACTCCACCAGAGAACTCTTTCCCACACAGCTTACATTTCACTTTGTCGGGATTTTTTGGATCACACATGATCCCAAATTCCCATCCAACATCATTTGAATTTCGCTTAAGAGGCTGAGGTGCATCTGATGGTTGGTTATTCATCGCTAATTAAACAAACAACACTCATGATTAAGCCTATATCTAAACAGAATTAAGCAGAGATTGACTAACAAATAAACTAACAGCGTAACACATCTTTCACACTCATAACCCGTACTCTTATCAAAAACAGGTTTCAAACTAACAGAATAAATATTGAGAAGCAACAGAAGGAATGCAATTTGTAGCTCAACGTATTTGTAAAAGCATTTGATAAGGTTCGTATTTGTAAAAAGTAAAAAAAAAAAAAACCCAGTGATTCCAGTGATTACTCACTAAACAATTTTTGAATTTTGTGATAGCAGAAAAGCAAATGAGATAGACCTGAGATTACCTTGCTTCTCTAGGGGTTTTGATGTTGTTAAAGATCCACTCTTTCCAATGATTCTTATCGAAGCTTCTGAATTCTGCAAAAAGAAGAAGGAAGAGGAATATATATAAAGACATCTAATTCGTAGGTTATATTTTCAAGCCCATCAAACTCGATAACTCAATCTACGTAACAAGTAGAAACCAGATTGCAAAAAGACAGCAAAATGAATATGAGAAACAAAGAGGATGAAACGAACAAACCTCGTTGGAACCAAAAACACAGGACTTGTGTTGAACCATGACCTCGCCTAGGTCAAGTTTGTGGGTTTAAGAGAATATCAAAGAGATAATAAAACCGAATAACGATTTTTATTGATTATAGCTGAACCTTGAAAAAGGCTGCCTATGTACCCTGAAAGAGGATCAAGCCGATCGTAGTTCGTTTACAAGAGAACTAGGGTTTAGAGAAGTCGATTTCTCTCTCTGTGTTTTTGAATGTGTTTGACTTGTCGTAAGTCTTTTTCGAATCTGAATGTGTTTCTGAATGTCTGAATGTTTGTGAATGATTTCCGAATCTGAATGATCTTCTGGGTGAAAACCCTCTTCTTTATATAGGAAGTCCTTGCCGACCTAATCCCTTGAGGATTAAGAAAAAGTCCAGATTCGTTGAGATTGTCTTTCCTTATTTTTTGCGTCGGCGTGATTATCTTCCATAAAAATAAAAGGATAATCTCCGATAAAAAGGGATAATTCCTCTTTTAGACGAAAAAGAAATTATCTATTAAACTTAACATTTATCCGAAGCGAATAAATGGTATTATTTAATTGACGTCGAATAATAATTGCGCGACAACTATTATTAACGCGTCGAGGTGAATTCATGTTGGGCCTTGAGGAAGGCTGCTAAACCCGTCCCCAACAACTTGGGTGGCTGTATCTACGAGAGAAGAAGCGGAGGGTGGTGAACTGGTGATCGGATACCTGGAAAAGAAAAAGAGACGAATGAGGAAGATGGGTCGATCAGAAGCGAAACTTAAGAAGTAACCGAAGGAACAACACAAAAATAAGCAAATAGAAAAATTAATCTATACCGAGTAAGAAAAATGGAGAATGCAATCTAAGATTCGACACGAAGCAATAAAACAGAGAGATACAAAGAACAATCATAGGAAAATAGCTGTAGCAATGAGTGAACAAAATTAAAAGCCGAGACCATCAAAACGAATGCAAGCTCATCTTCGCGTGAGTGAAAAAAAAAACAAAACAAAGAAGAGAAAAAAAAAGGAATCTTACCTTCGACAAGTAGGAATGAGAAGTGAAGGAACCAGACGAAGCTTTGGTTAATCTCAAACTCTCAATTCCCGGTTGATTTCGTCTCCACTCTCCATCCCTCAGTCGCTTCTCTCTAGAAACTTATGTGGTCAGTGTTTCTGTTAAGGAAGGATTATCGTTTCCAAATTAAAATTAAGAGGCTAGGCCAAATAAAAATGGGTCTTTGTTGGGCCCAAAATCGTTTTATTGGGCTGAAATCTAAATTGCTTAAAAATTTTGGATTGAATCATTAATTTTTTTTGACCGATTTGTTTTCTAGGCGGATAAACGCGAGTCTAGGCGGAGCAAGGCGGACATTACTCGGCTCTCCGTGTAATTCGCCGAATTGGACCTGTTTGCCACGGTCGATCGATGCCGCGGGCTTAAGCGGCCGCCTAGGCGGCCGCGTTTTTGAACACGGACAATAGGTACCCAACGAACCAGAACAAACATAAAGTAGTTGTAATGGAATGGACCGAGCTCCATCACGGTATTGAGGTCCTGCTCAGATCCAAAATTAAAGAGAAGTCGGCTGTTCCCTAGGTCGTTAGAGGTCACTCGATTTTCCATTCCCCAATGCTGTGGCATGAAACCAAGGAGTTTCTCCACATCTTGTTTCTTCGGGTTTAGGATTTTACCAATAAGGGTTAAGCCATATTCCGGTATGATGTGAGAATTGTCTTGCTCCGGTAGTTGGATGGGTTCATCATCATCCATCAGCATATGAGACTTCGGATCCGCCATTAAAACTTGAGATTTTGTCGGAAAACGTATGGTTTTTGAGGAGGCGTGATGAGTACGTTACCCGTAGCCGAGTAAACAGAGAGTTTCAGAGAGAGAACAGAGATCTGACGAAGACTCTTCGCCAGGTGTGAAAACGTGACAGTTTGCAGAAGGAGGAGCAAGCTTCCAAGGGGAAAACTTGATCTGTCGGCAGTCAAAGGACTCCAGAGAATAGGTTCATCTTCGTGGAGATGGAGATCGCCGCCGCCGCCTTTCCTATCGCCCATTAGGTCAAATACTTTTTACCATCAGGAAAGTTCCCTTCAGTATATATCTGTATGCTCCATTCCACACAAATGTATAAAATATGATAATGATAAGAAGAAGAAAGTTTCATTATTATCGTTTGCCTTTTCTTCGCACACACATAATAACATATATTAATATGTAATATCTTATAAATAAATAATTCTTAACACGTTATCAGCATGTTCGTCTCTCGATTTGTTCATACATCAAAAAGTAAGATTTAATTTATGGTCAATTTATTTTAAATGTATTATTAACAGAAAATAGGTTATGCTTATCCGTTTATATTATTTTAGAATATTGGTTCTATCTTTTTTCATTTTATATGTTGTTTCGGGAAGATAGGCTCTACTTTCTCCGAACAAATCGTTATGGTAGGCTATACATTCACGATCATTATCATATGGTAGATTATGTCTCCTCAGATCATATGTTATGGAGTGGTAGGTTAAACCTCCTCCTAGATCATATTAACGGAGTGGAAGGATAAATCTCCTCCTTGATCATATTATATGGAGTCGATAGTTGAACCTCCTCCTTGATCAGATATTTATGGAGGAAGAGATTTTATCTCCTCCTTGAATTTATTGCAGGCCATGCCTCCTCGATTATTTAAAATTTCTGCATTTAAATTTTTGCTTTTAAATTCCGCGTTTAAATTATGCCTTTACATTGATGCATTTAATCTAGCTATCACACGGACCAATTTTCCATGATCAATTCCTCGATTTTCATAGGCAAATAGTATGTTGGCTCTTCACTGATCTTGTTCACAAATAATCTAGCTATCACAGAGACCTTCACCATCTCACACTCTCCAGTAACCTCACATGTATGTTTATCTACATACAACCTAACTCTCCAAAATTTATCCTTCGTAAGGATCGAAGCATAACTTGCCAACCACAAGCTTCATCATTATCATTACGACCAGCACATTCAAACCCAATCTTTTCCTTATCATACATGTACTATCTGGTGTTGCGGCGAGTCCTATGAGCATGATCGAGGACACTGTCTTTGAAAGCCACACCATTGAAAAATGTCTGGCGATGATACAGATGTCCATCACCACGGCGTATATGTGTCCGCATTCTCTCTGGAGCTTCTGGATCTTCTTCCTCGTCTTCTTCATCGGTCTCAGTCAACTAGTCGTGGTGAATCGACGACTCATTTTCAAACTCCAACAGTTTCCTGAGGTGACATTTTTCTCACTTACCTGCTTCTTCATCATATTCGAACACTCCTCCGGCGACTAGAGTCATGGTAAACATGAATTCAATCGATTTAGTGGTGATTTCACTCGATATTTTAGTTTCTAGGGTTTTTGGTTTTTTTTACTTGGGGATTTTCTGGTTTAATCGTTGTAATCGGATCCAAAATCAGGCTTAAAATTGTTTAGTTCAGTTTAGTCGATATTCAGAAATAGTAAACCGTATTAGCCGAACTAATTAAAAAACTAACCATCGCTTTGTGTGGCTTTGAGCGTTAAACTTTGGTCTGGTGGTGATAAATATATTAAACTTTATTTTTGTGGGTATATAGATATTTAACTTTGGTATCGAGGAGAATTAAGACGAAGCAATACTTTGGTAAGCATTTGGTACGACACCATAGTTATGGTGGGAAAATAGATCGCCAACCCGAGAAGAGAAGAATACAACTAAATTGAACTGGACTTGACCATATATCAAAGAATCAAACGCCACTCGTGTCATTCAGAAGTTTCATTTGGCTCAGTTAATAAAGATCTGGTTTATTAGAGTGGACAAAAAAGTTAGTAGGTTACACCGAAATTCTAGTATTATATAATGGCAAAATTTACTCTCTATCTAAAGCATCCACGTTAGCATTCTCTTTTATGACACATGTCTCATATTCTCTCTAACTTAAAAAAAACAGCATATAACAAGATCTTCGGATTACTTCCTGGCCCAAAAAATAAACCGACTAAGCCCACCTTCAAAAAACGAGCCAGAAAATATAAAAACCATCCCTTTTCTACTCATCTTATCTAACATAATGTTGCCGCCGCAATCTTAAACCATATTTGCGATCATGGGAGGCGAACCATCTCCCTTATTTGTAATCGTCTTTCAATTAAACACAACACCCGCTTCAGTTCTCATTATCTCGCTTCGATTTTCATTCTACCAACACCTTCTCCACTTCCCTCTATAGAACTGTTGCGAATTTCCTCCACACTATATATATATATATATATGATGACAATCACACCAAGCATCCATCTTCCTCACAAACGATTTAAACTCCTCCCTTTCTTAAACTCTCAAAATGGCTAGAATCGATATCGCTCCATTATCACGGTCGAAAACTATATTACTTTTGATTTTCATTCTCACTTTCGACGATCTTCCCAAGTCCCAACAGGTTACTGGTCATCCATTTCGTTTCTCTGATTCAAATAATCATGAAAAGAATGGTGAATTCATTGACATCACTCTTGTCCTGCTCGATGAAAAGGTAAAATTCTTAACCATTAGCTCATATCAATTTCTCATCGTATCTCACAATTTAACACTATTAGCTCATATCAATTTCTGATCATCTCACAATTTAACATTATTAATTATTAATCTATGTTCCTATTTCTCAAAAAAATTTCCATTTAGGATCAAATAATAACATCTCCTTCCTTTATATGATCTCCTATATACATACAAATAAATACATTGACTTGAATTTCATACAGCGGCCCGATGATGATCCATTTTTCAAAAGAGCGAAAATTTAGTTACCCATATAATACGTTTACACATGCATAAAAGCTTTTTTTAGTTATGTTTGTAGGAATCTATGTCTTATAACAATATTCTACCTAATGGGTCTTATCGAATCGAAGTTTTTAAAATAAAGATACGATTCGGTCTCATCCGATCTAAAAGATCTTATTTTTTTGAATATGAAGAAATAAAGAAGCCATTGCAAGTGCCGGAAAGACTAGGCCTACTAAAGGCACAAAAATAGAGGGTAAGTTATTGAAAGTTGTCATAAAATGGGGTACCTCAATTTAATATTTGTACCTGTTATTGTTATATTCTGAATTCTAAAGATATCTTAGAATGTCTTGTATTTTTATTATTTCTATTATATATATTATATAATTATACTAAGTATCTTTAAGTAAATATATATCTAATACTAAATATACAACCTAATAGAAATATATAGAATAGAACCTACTAGAAATATAATAAAAAAATAGGTACAAGAAACGCCAAATTCAATATTCATCTTTCAAAATCAATTTGAACTTCCCGAAAGCAAAAATTCACTTTTTATCTTGTTGATAAAAGTTTACTGAGTAGTAAAGAATATCGAGAAAAATGATTCGAAAGAAAAGTGACTTTTTCAGGGTTTTCGTTTAATTCTGATAAACTAACTGTTCTATTTGATTTCATTTTTGTTCAAAGGAAAAAAAGCATGGAGCTGAAATAACTCATTCACAACACCTTTTAAAGGATTACGTGGTACAATTGCATCCAATAAGCCCTTACGTAATAAAGATTCAGCCGCTTGTGAACCTTCGGGCACGGCTTTTTTCAATGTTTGTTCAATTACTCTTTTACCCGCAAATGCAATATAGGCATAGGGTTCGGCAATGATAATATCCCCCAACATACCAAAACTTGCTGTCACCCCACCGGTAGTAGGAGATGTAAGAATTGATATATAGAATAACTTTTTACTTGATTGATAATCACATAAAACCGAAGAAATTTTAGCCATTTGCATCAAACTTAAACTTCCTTCTTGCATTCGTGCTCCTCCGGAAGAACACACTAAAATAAGAGGTAAACATTGATTGGTAGCATACTCGATCAAACGAGTGACTTTTTCGCCTACTACGGATCCCATACTACCCCCCATAAACTGAAAATCCATAACCCCAAGAGCTACCGGAATACCGTTTAGTTGACCTGTACCTGTTTGAATAGCGTCAGTCAACCCTGTCTTTTTTTGAGCAGAGTCAATACGCTTTTTATAAGGTTCCTCCCTCGAATGAAATTTAATGGGATCCGCAGAGACCATGTCTTCATCCATAGGATTCCAAGTACCCGGATCAATCGAAAGCTCAATTCTCTCTGAACTAGTCATTTTCAAATAATGTCCACATTCTTCACAAACATTCATTTCGACTTTCTTATACATTAATACATAACAATTGTCGCATTGAATCCACAATTGATTGTAGTTTTTAGTTATATCGAAATCCTTAAAACTCATTAAATTATTACGATTCCTATTAGTTCTTATCTTGTCATTTTTGCTTTCACGAATCTTTCCACTTGCACTACAAATGAAATTATAAATGTAACTTTCATTGGAATTATTACTATCGCTTAAAAGGTGACTATCAATACAGATGTGAGAACGAAAATAAGAGTCAATGCAACTATTAATGTGATTATTACAATTATATTTAGTATCCTTAATGTAAGGATCATAGTGCAGATCGTTGTCACCTTTAGATCTATTATTCAGATAACTAGAACTACAATAACTATAAAAAAAAAATTCTCGGTCACTCAAGTCTTTGTTAATCTCAAATTTTTTCTTTTTTATATCAAAATATATAGAATAACGCTTTTTATTACTATCCCTAACAAAAAAGGTATCATCCGATATGAAATTCCGAATGTCCTTGGAGCTCACTAAAAGATCAACATTATTGTAATAACTAGAACGCTCACCCCAACCATAAAAGTTTTTATCCATATTATATATAAACCGGTCTTTACTTATAGTAGTCTTTTCAATAGGAGCAAAACTATCCATTGCTTTACTTAGCTCGCCTCCGTATTCAAATTCTCCCTCAGAAAATATCAAATTGAACCACGATTTTTCCATAGAGCTTCTGGCCTCTATTTACATGAAAATACAATAACAATAGATGAATAGTCATTCAATGAAAAAATTGAAAAATGCACAAATTTTTTGAATAGTTCATTTTCTATTCAGAGTAAGTAAAGCGGATCAATGCAATTGCTAATTGCTAAAATTGTTAAGTAAAAGTAATTCAAATTAATAAATTTCAATTCTAAATGAAAATAAGGATTTTCTTATATTGTATAAAATTCTCATTAAAAAAAGAAATATTTGTTCTTCGCTTATAAATATAATGATATTAAGAATTTTTTTAGTAAAATCTCGTATACTAATATAAAATCAAAAAGTTTTTTATTCCAATACGGAATGAAAAGAAAAGGACAACATGCAGGATGGGTAGAAGAAGTGGGGATACTTGGTTCAAGCCCTGACACCAAACTTAAAACAAAGAATACAACAATCCTAAGAATCCAAATTTCGTATAGAATTTCTTGTGGACACAACATTACCATACAAAATTGTAGTTGTGTTTAATCTTCTTTTTTTTTTTTTTAGATTTTTTATATCTAGAGTAAGTATGTATCTATCAAAAACAGTATATACAATAGATAAACTCGGCTCAATCCTTTTAGTAAAAAAAAGATTGAGCCGAGTTTAATTGCAATTAAACTAATAAAATAAACTAATAAAACGAGCGTGAATTACTAATCTAATTTCTACTCTTGGCCATCTAATTTATCGATGGTTGGGAAGTTAAATCTGATCTCCTTCCATACTTCACAAGCAGCAGCTAGTTCAGGACTCCATTTGCAAGCCTCACGGATAATTTCATTACCCTCGACTGCAAGATCACGTCCCTCATTACGAGCTTGTACACATGCTTCCAGAGCTACTCGGTTAGCTACGGCACCCGGTGCATTTCCCCAAGGGTGGCCTAAAGTTCCGCCACCGAATTGTAGTACGGAATCATCTCCAAAGATCTCGGTCAAAGCAGGCATATGCCAAACGTGAATACCCCCGGAAGCCACAGGCAGAACACCTGGTAGTGAGACCCAATCTTGAGTGAAAAAGATACCACGGCTTCGGTCTTTTTCAACATAATCATCGCGCAGTAAATCAACAAAGCCCAAAGTTGACTCCCTGTCTCCTTCAAGTTTACCTACTACTGTACCCGCGTGAATATGATCTCCACCAGATAGACGTAAAGCTTTAGCTAGTACACGGAAGTGCATACCATGATTCTTCTGTCAAACTAGTATTTGCGGTGAATCCCCCTGTTAAGTAGTCATGCATTACGATAGGAACTCCCAATTCTCTGGCAAATACAGCTCTTTTGATCATTTCTTCGCATGTACCCGCAGTAGCATTCAAATAATGCCCTTTGATTTCACCTGTTTCAGCCTGTGATTTATAAATAGCTTCGGCACAAAATAAGAAACGGTCTCTCCAACGCATAAATGGTTGGGAGTTCACATTCTCATCATCTTTGGTAAAATCAAGTCCACCACGTAGACATTCATAAACTGCTCTACCATAATTCTTCGCGGATAACCCCAATTTAGGTTTAATAGTACATCCTAATAGGGGACGTCCGTACTTGTTCAATTTATCTCTTTCAACTTGGATACCATGAGGTGGTCCCTGGAAAGTTTTAGTATAAGCAGGAGGGATTCGCAGATCCTCTAGACGTAGAGCAGCCAGGGCTTTGAACCCAAATACATTACCCACAATCGAGGTAAACATGTTAGTAACCGACCCTTCTTCAAAAAGGTCTAAGGGGTAAGCTACATACGCAATAAATTGAGTTTCTTCTCCTGGAACGGGCTCGATGTGGTAGCATCTTCCTTTGTAACGATCAAGGCTGGTAAGCCCATCGGTCCACACAGTTGTCCATGTACCAGTAGAAGATTCAGCAGCTACCGCAGCCCCTGCTTCTTCAGGTGGAACTCCGGGTTGAGGAGTTACTCGGAATGCTGCCAAGATATCAGTATCCTTGGTTTCATATTCAGGAGTATAATAAGTCAATTTATACTCTTTAACACCAGCTTTGAATCCAACACTTGCTTTAGTCTCTGTTTGTGGTGACATAAGTCCCTCCCTACAAGTCATGAATTTAGAATTCTTGCAATAAAACAAAACAACAAGGTCTACTCGACATAAATTAGGAATAGATTTAATTAACCTTTTTCACAGGAATCTTTCACAAAATTATCAACTAATCAGAATGATTCTTTATTAGACCATGATATTTGATTCGCCAAATACATCATTATTGTATATTCTTTCATATGTATAGCGCAACCTAATACTTGTTTTTCAAGTTTTGAATCTTTGACTTTTTATAAATCGAAATATTTCATATTAAAATAATAATAAAATCCCTCTTGACAGTAATATATGTTGTATATGTAAATCCTAGATATGACAATATGCGGAATTCATCCATGAAAATGAAAAATAAGGGGGGGGTTGATAAAGGGATGATATCGATGGGCCGCATAATCGGATATGCTAAAATGAAAATATGAAAAAAAGGCTAATGAGATCGAAATAATGAATCATAAATAGAGTTCCGTTTCGAATTGGCTAGATAAAACAAAGTCTTGCCTATTATGATAAATAAATCAAAGACTTTCCACAAAATTTTTATTCATATATTTTTTATTTTAAAACTAGGTTTCGGTTAGTTGAGCTTGAAAATGACTATTCCTTCATTGAAATTGAATAAGGAAAAATTGAATTGCACATTCGCTTGGGTGGTACCAATAAAATCTAGTGCTTACTCCCATTTATTATTGAATTAACCGAGCAATTTACTATCGAAGATTTTTTCTGTATTCGAAAAATTTCGCAACAAAATTTAACATATTTTTTTTATTATGAGAATAAATCCTACTACTTCGGATCCAGAGGTTTCAATACGTGAAAAAAAAAACCTGGGACGTATTGCCCAAATCATTGGTCCGGTACTGGATGTAGCCTTTCCCCCGGGCAAGATGCCTAATATTTACAATGCTCTGGTGGTTAAGGGTCGAGATACTCTTGGTCAAGAAATTAATGTGACTTGTGAAGTACAGCAATTATTAGGAAACAATCGAGTTAGAGCTGTAGCTATGAGCGCGACTGAGGGTTTAAAGAGAGGAATGGACGTGGTTGATATGGGAAGTCCTCTAAGTGTTCCAGTCGGCGGAGCGACTCTAGGACGAATTTTCAACGTGCTTGGGGAACCTGTTGATAATTTAGGTCCTGTCGATACTCGCACAACATCTCCTATCCATAAATCCGCGCCTGCTTTTATAGAATTAGATACAAAATTATCCATTTTTGAAACAGGAATTAAAGTAGTGGATCTTTTGGCCCCTTATCGTCGTGGGGGAAAAATCGGACTATTCGGTGGGGCTGGCGTGGGTAAAACAGTACTAATTATGGAATTGATCAACAACATTGCCAAAGCTCATGGTGGTGTATCCGTATTTGGTGGAGTAGGCGAACGAACTCGTGAAGGAAATGATCTTTACATGGAAATGAAAGAATCTGGAGTCATTAATGAACAAAACCTTGCGGAATCCAAAGTAGCCCTAGTCTACGGCCAGATGAATGAACCGCCGGGAGCTCGTATGAGAGTTGGTCTGACTGCCTTAACTATGGCAGAATATTTCCGAGATGTTAATGAGCAAGACGTACTTCTATTTATCGACAATATCTTCCGTTTCGTCCAAGCGGGATCCGAGGTATCCGCTTTATTGGGTAGAATGCCTTCCGCTGTGGGTTACCAACCCACCCTTAGTACCGAAATGGGTACTTTACAAGAAAGAATTACTTCTACGAAAAAAGGGTCCATAACCTCTATTCAAGCAGTTTATGTACCTGCAGACGATTTGACTGACCCCGCTCCTGCCACCACATTTGCACATTTAGATGCGACTACCGTACTATCAAGAGGATTAGCTGCTAAAGGTATCTATCCAGCGGTAGATCCTTTAGATTCAACGTCAACTATGCTACAACCTCGAATCGTTGGCGAGGAACATTATGAAACTGCGCAACAAGTCAAGCAAACTTTACAACGTTACAAGGAGCTTCAGGACATTATAGCTATCCTGGGGTTGGACGAATTATCCGAAGAGGATCGCTTAACCGTCGCAAGAGCACGAAAAATTGAGCGTTTCTTATCACAACCTTTTTTCGTAGCAGAAGTATTTACAGGTTCTCCGGGAAAATATGTTGGTCTAGCGGAAACAATTAGAGGGTTTAAATTGATCCTTTCCGGAGAATTTGATTCTCTTCCTGAACAGGCCTTTTACTTAGTGGGTAACATCGATGAAGCTACTGCGAAGGCTACGAACTTAGAAATGGAGAGTAAATTGAAGAAATGACCTTAAATCTTTGTGTACTGACTCCGAATCGAATTGTTTGGGATTCAGAAGTAAAAGAAATTATTTTATCTACTAATAGTGGACAAATTGGCGTATTACCAAATCACGCGCCGATTGCCACAGCTGTTGATATAGGTATTTTGAAAATACGCCTTAATAACCAATGGTTAACAATGGCTCTGATGGGCGGTTTTGCTAGAATAGGCAATAATGAAATTACTATTTTAGTAAATGAGGCAGAGAAGAATAGTGACATTGATCCACAAGAAGCTCAGCAAACTCTTGAAATAGCAGAAGCTAACTTGAGAAAAGCTGAAGGCAAGAGACAAACAATTGAGGCAAATCTAGCTCTCAGACGAGCTCGGACACGAGTCGAGGCTCTCAATACGATTTGATTTTGTAACTAGCTGACGTGTAAAAAAAAAAAAAAAAGACAAAAAAATAGGATCAAAAAGCGAGAAAAACAATAAAAGAAAAAAAGCTAGTTACAAAAACTTATTAGACACCATTGATCATGGTGTCTAATAAGTTATACCTACTATTGGATTTGAACCAATGACTCCTGCCGTATGAAAGCAATACTCTAACCACTGAGTTAAGTAGGTTATTTATCATCGTAAAGAGAGGGCAAGGGGATACTTATCACATCGATAGGATTATAAATCCAATATTATTTCTAAGCAATACCAATAAACAACGAGATGAAAGATATATAATATAATGTTCGATCGTGTAATATTAATCTTGACAAGAAATTATCTACATGATAAGATAAAATGTGTATCATAAACACAAGGGCTATAGCTCAGTTAGGTAGAGCACCTCGTTTACACGTGCGCCAAAGTTTTTCAGAGGAGTCCATCACGCAATCAAACCAATTGATTGATCTTATTAATAAATCGATGTCTTACTCCATGACTTTTTTTTAGGAAAAAGAGGAGAACAACAGCCTGACATTAGGTCCTATTAAAGTACCCCATTTAGGTAGGGTATCAATAGAACCCATCATTGATTTGAGATATTGATAGGGTGAATACCCAGTCTACTTAATGCTAGGCAGAATGAGTATAAGGAACTCAAAAATGCTCTTTTCGTCCTATGAACCTTAAGGTGTATCAAGTTTCATATTTAATTTTTTAATCAGGATGGTAGAGACTATATTTAACTTAAGTTGATCTAGACCAAAAGCAAACCTACGTCAAGAGAACCCAACCCTTCTTTGAAACACTTTGGTAGTTCTTCTGTATTGTATTAGAATTAAAAAATAATCAATCAGAGTACTTGGAACCATTTCTTATCTTATTTTTTTAAGAAAAAATATGGTAGACTAACTGATCTTTCTATCAGTTAATGAAAGAGCCCAATGCAAAAAAAAAAATGCATGTTGGGTCTTTGAAAGAGTTCGAATCATTTTGATAATAATAAGTTCGAGCTCTTTTACCGAGCAGGTCTACGGTTCGAATCCGTATAGCCCTAACTAATAAATTTATTCTAATAAATGACATTCAAATCAAAAAAATTGGAAAATTTTTGACTTATTATTGTATTCTTTATTTTTAAACTGGTTACTTTCAATTTTTTTGTTCATAAAAAAAATTCCCATATCTTAAACCATAAGTCCTGGGGATCGTTCAGAATAAAACGGAAAACCAAATTTGATTTCATTTAATTTCAATGGATCCAATCACTATCTATCGATATATCTAGATAGATACTTACTAATTTAGAATAAACGTTTTAGAATAAACTTTTTTTCTTCATTCATTTTCATAGTCGTAAGTGAATTTTTTGATACGTCAGAATTTTAAAAACGAAGATATTTTTATAAATTTGTTTTTTTTATAAATAAAACATAAACAAAATTTAAGAAACCGAAATAAAAAAAATTACTAGTTATTAATCATATTAATATTATATTATTAATATTAGAAACTATTAGTAATAGAAACATGGAAATATTAAGTAATAAGTGTACTGAAAATAAGATTACAATCAATAAATCTTAAAATGAGACGTCTACTACAGCAACCAAACTAAAATAAATGATTCGATTAACCTAAAATTTTGTTTTGACTCAAGAGTTCTATATCCCTTGCCCAATCCACTCCGATTGGAATTGACTAAGCGGGCATTTTTTCCACATTCATAGGAGTTCGTCTATGTTTCTGCTTTACGAATATGATATTTTCTGGGCATTTTTAATAATATCAAGTGCTATTCCTGTTTTGGCATTTCTAATTTCCGGGGTTTTATCTCCAATTAGGAAGGGGCCAGAGAAACTTTCTAGTTATGAATCAGGTATAGAACCGATCGGGGATGCTTGGTTACAATTTAGAATCCGTTATTATATGTTTGCTCTAGTTTTTGTTGTTTTTGATGTTGAAACAGTTTTTCTGTATCCGTGGGCAATGAGTTTCGATGTACTGGGGGTATCCGCTTTTATAGAAGCTTTCATTTTCGTGCTTATCCTAATTCTTGGTTTAGTTTATGCATGGCGAAAAGGAGCGTTGGAATGGTCTTAGTTCGTTTCCTGAATACTTGTACAATAACAATAAAAAAAAGTAAAAAAAAAACCATTGAAACAATTATGAATTCCATTAAGTTTCCCGTACTTGATCGAACAACAAAAAATTCAGTTATTTCAACTACGTTAAATGATCTTTCAAATTGGTCAAGACTTTCCAGCCTATGGCCACTTCTTTATGGTACCAGTTGTTGTTTCATTGAATTTGCCTCATTAATAGGTTCCCGATTTGACTTTGATCGTTATGGGCTAGTACCAAGATCAAGTCCTAGACAGGCAGACCTTATTTTAACAGCAGGTACAGTAACAATGAAAATGGCTCCTTCTTTAGTGAGATTATATGAACAAATGCCTGAACCAAAGTATGTTATTGCTATGGGAGC